>JANAVB010043017.1:7674024-7701217 GCA_029216955.1 Iris pallida
AGGCCTAATATGACTTAGAATTGACCCTGTACAATCTAGTTTGACCTTGTTTGACCTAGATTGACTTAGTTTGACGTGTCTTGACCTATTTTGACTCAGTATGACTTAATTTCACTTCCAAACTATTATATTGATACAGTATTCCATCTATAGGTCCTCGAGGCACTGTTCTTGGACTCAGTCGACTTATCCATCACAGCACAGGATAGTACATTCTCTGATAATATTTCTATTTTATGATATCGTCTTTGTTTCTAGTATTTAGTGTAGATTATCCTTGTTCTCTTGACACATTGTTCACACGGATTGATATTTGTCTGGATCCCGTCATAAGATGTTATTCCTCTTATATATGGTATACACTGGACAAGTCTTCATTGTTTATTGTTTATTATATATATACGATTCCTGCGTAGGCTCGCGACCTCCTCAGAGAATACGTATCATGACGTGTCATGACTGGATCCACTATATTAGTCAGGGATGGGGGTGTTAGCGTAGATATGTGATCAATACCCCACAGTATTATATTGTATCATCATTGTATAGTGTTAATCATACACTCACGTATGATTAGCCAGGCCAAATATTGTATCAAGTTCTAAGCCGATCACATTGTTGGCCCATTCCATGGTCACACCCGATTTCGATAATCAACATATACTTTAGTGAATACACAAAATATAGAAAATGCTGCTAACTATTTCAGGATGCATGAAATCATATTCAACGGACGATGTACTGCATAAATCAAAGCGTCAAAGTCATCAAAATCTTCTGAAGACTCTTTTCTACTTTATTCTGTATTTTACATTTTATTGAGTCTAGGAATTACTTTGTAAAATCAATTATGGTAATACTGGCTTAGGGTTAAAATTATCCTCCTTTCTCAAAACCTACTTTTACCCTTTCATATTTTCGATTACAAATATTTCAAAAATATATTTCGAAAATATTCTTTTTTCAAATGATTTTACAAATAACCAAAAACATGTTTGAAAACTGTTTTTACAAAAGAATTTCAAATATATCTCCTGACAGAACTCCAAGCCGAGTTCGGTCCGAGTTCGGCCCGAACTCTGACCGAGTTCGGTCAGTTTGTATTCAAACTTCAGTTGCCTCCAAATCTGCGAGCAACGTCTATTTTGCGAGATATTTGCATCCGAACTCTGCCCGAGTTCTGCCCGAGTTCGGTTGATGAAAACACCTATAAATAGAGAAGAACTTTTCACTTCAAAACATCAATTCATTTTTCATCTTCTATTCTCTATTATTCAAGTGTTTTCTAAACGATCCAAGATTTTCAAATCTCACCTACACATCTCTTAGCCAAAAGCCAGTACTATCAGATTGATTTAGAAGTCTTTTGGTTATTCAGAGTTGTAAACAGGTCGTCAAGTTTCAACAATAAATTCTCGTTGTGGAGCTGGTCGTGCGCTCGTCATCAAGCACGGTGTGTGTTGGAGTTGGTCGTGCACTCGTCAACAAGCACGGTGGTGTAAGAGTTGCAAGCACTCAGTTAAAGCTTGTGCCTTTAGTGGATTGACATCGAACAAGAGTACTCAAGACTAGATTAGTCCTCTCAGAGGGATACCAGTATACATCGCTGTGTTACTGAGTTTGATTCTCCTTTCTTCACTTACTGCTCTTACATCATTGCCATAGTTTAAATTATTAATTGGTAATTTTATTTCCGCTGCACACACGCACTCTATTCACCCCCCCTCTAGAGGTGCTCAACGGTCCTACAATTGGTATCAAAGCTCGGGCTATATTCTTATATAACATATCCTAGAGAGTATATATATGGCAGCCGTGAAATCTATATTCAACGGTGAAGGACAATCCACAAATAGACCTCCCCTATTTGATGGAATAAACTATACATACTGGAAAACACGTATGACTTTCTTTCTAAAGTCTCTAGATTTTGATTTATGGTCAATAGTCATTGATGGGTATAAGAAACCACCACCTACTGTGGTTGAAGGTATTCTTATGGAAAAGCCGCATGACAAGTACACCGATGCTGAAAAAGCAAAGGCTAGTCTTGATGCTCGAGCCATCAATGCACTATTCTGTGCAATTGACAAAATCGAGTTTAATAGAGTTTCTACCTGTAAGACGTCTCATGAAATTTGGAAACTCCTTGAGGTAACCCATGAAGGGACTTCCCAAGTCAAGGAATCCAAAATCAGTAGACTGACTCAGGAATATGAATCTTTTAAAATAAAACCTGGTGAGTCAATTACACAGATGTTTACTCGTTTCCTTGATATAACTAATCCCCTTCAATCTCTTGGTAAAGATTACAGCAACCATGAGAAAATCAGGAAAGTGCTGCGAGCTCTAACAAAGAACTGGAATCCAAAAGCCACAGTAATCATTGAAGGAAACGATCTCACCACGATGACTCTAGAAACACTGATGGGCAAATTGATGACTCATGAGCTCGACTTGCAAGACTTTGAAGAGGCCACACCAAAAGAAAAGACCATCGCCTTCAAAGCTCAAGCAAGAAAATCAACATACAACGACTCAGATGAAGAATCATCAAGTGGTGATGAACGTGCCTTACTTGTGAAGAACTTCAAGAAATATCTAAAGTTCACAAGCAGAAAGAAGAAAGACATTCAAGAAAGCAATGAAGACGAGACTATATGCTTCGGGTGCAAGAAATCAGGGCACATGAAGAAGGACTGTCCAGCTACCAAGAAGAGCAGTCCATATGATCGGTCAAGATCAAACAGAAGATCCACATCTGGCCGAAAGTATGCCAACACAAGCATCTGGCACGAGAGTGATGCCAGTGACTCAGAAGAAGAAGACAGACCCTGCAGCAATGCAAATGTTTGTCTTATGGCATTCGAAAAGGTATCATCTAATCCTCTGTTTGATGATTTTACTTTTGATGAACTAGAGACTGCCTTTAGCGATTTACTTGAAGATCACAAAACTGTGCTCGACAAGTATAAGCAATCTCGAAAAGAGATTAAGGCACACACAGCCGAGATAGCTAGATTGTCTAATCTACTTGAAGACATTAAAGAGACATCTACTACCGGTAACACGGAAGAGATAGCCAAACTTAAAGTAGACTATCATGAGGCTATCCTCAACATTGAAAAGAAAGAAGAGGACTATGTCAAAATATACAAACTTTATGACATAGAGATGAAGTTGCACCTAGTAACTGAACAAAGACTCCTTGATATGACTGCAAGATACGAAGAGTCTGTAGCGATTTCTAAAAAGTTAGAAATCAAGTTGGGCAAACAGGCAATACCTGTGACACAGCCCAAGATTAGTCCTAATGCAAAGCATACACCAAAAAGGACTAAACACAAGAAAGCACAGAGGAAACACGAACACTATTATGCTTTCACTTATAGGTTTTCCAAACAGAACAAGCCTGCAAACACAGTTTATTCCACTAAACTGACTTGCACATATTGTGGTACACACGATTATATATCACAATACTGTATGGCAAGAAAGCTTGTTGATAACCATACTCTAGTTTGGAAACCTAAAGCTAATCTGAGTGGACCCTTCAGAAAATGGGTACCAAAGGATTCATCTACTTGTTTTGTAGGTGGACCCTCAACCCTCTCATGCTAGAAGCAAATGGATCCTCGATAGCGGATGTTCGCGACACATGACTGGTGATGCATCTTTATTCGCTACGCTATCGATGAAGAAAAAAGGATACGTCTCCTTCGGAAATAACTTGAGAGGTGATATTATAGGTAATGGTACTGTAGGTATTTCTCCTTATCCAATAATAAAGGATGTTTGTCTAGTAACTGAATTGAAACATAACCTATTGAGCATAAGTCATTTGGCAGATAATGGTTATGGTATCAATTTGTGAAAGATAAATGTACCATATATGATATGTCATCTGGTGATCCCGTATATAAGGGGATTAGAGAAGACAATATTTATGTTTTCTTTTTGGAGAATACTAATAATGCAGGAAGGTGCCTAGTAGCCAATCAAGATGAAAGCTGGCTATGGCACATGAGACTAGGACATGCAAACATGGATACTATCTCACGTCTGAACACAAAGAAGTTGGTAAAAGGACTCCCAGAAATTCTATTCAAGAGAGACATGGTATGTGCTGACTGTGAAAAGAACAAAGCACATAGATCTTTTTTTAAATCCATCAACGCTGTAAGTACTTCGAGACCTTTGCAGTTGATTCATATGGATTTATTTGGTCCAAGTAGAGTCGCTAGTCTTGGCGGTAAACTCTATGCTTTTGTCATTGTTGATGATTTCTCTCGTTTTACATGGGTTTACTTTTTATCAAACAAAAGTGATGCTATTTTTGAATTTCAGATATTTTGTAAAAAGGTTCAAAACGAAAAAGGCTTCATGATTACTCGTATCCGAAGTGATCATGGTGGCGAATTCGAAAATACTGATTTCAAAAAGTTTTGTGATGATAGTGGATACTACCACGAATTTTCTTGTCCTAGAACTCCCCAACAGAATGGTGTTGTGGAGCGGAAGAACCGTACTCTAAGCGAAATGGCTAGAGTCATGCTTAATCAGCATAATCTTCCTAAATATTTTTGGGCAGAAGCTGTTAGTACAGCCTGTCATATTTTAAATAGGGTGTTAATTCGACCTATCTCGAAGAAAACACCATATGAGCTTTGGTTTGGAAGAATTCCAAACATTTCTTATTTAAAGTTTTTGGTTGTCGCTGTTTCATCCTGAACACCAAGGATAACTTGGGTAAGTTCGACTCCAAAGCAGATGACGGGATATTTCTCGGATATGCTGCTAAGAGTAAGGGATATAGAATTTTTAATAAAAGATCTCTGATTGTTGAAGAAAGTATTAATGTTACCTTTGATGAGTTGAATAGTCATAGATCTAGCGACAGTGATGATGAAGATGCACCTACAAAAACAAAGAAGAGTTCTGAGAAAGATCCTACCAAAGAGGCAAGAACTGATAAAAGTTCCGAAGATGCAGGAACTGAGAATAGCCTTGTGAAAGGTATGGCCCAAAGATTCGAATCATTGAGATTCAAACCAGATCATCCAGAAACTCTCATAATAGGTGATGTATCCAAAGGTGTAAGTACTCGTTCATCTCTTAGAGATTCTGAAGTAGCAGCTAATGTAGCATTTATTTCTCAAATAGAACCTAAGAATGTTGATGAGGCTTTTTTTGATGAATTTTGGATTTCTGCCATGCAAGAGGAACTTAATCAATTTGAAAGAAACCAAGTTTGGGAACTCGTTCCTAAACCAATTGGTCAATCGATAATTGGTATCAAATGGGTGTTCCGAAATAAACTTAGTGAAGATGGACAAGTTCTACGCAACAAAGCACGTCTAGTTGCACAAGGTTATAATCAAGAAGAAGGAATTGATTATGATGAGACCTATGCTCCTGTTGCTAGACTAGAAGCCATTCGCATGTTTTGCGCTTTTGCTTGTTTTAATGATTTCAAACTTTTTCAAATGGACGTGAAAAGCGCATTTCTAAATGGATTTTTGAAAGAAGAAGTTTTTGTGAAACAACCCCCTGGTTTTGAAGATTTTCAAAAACCTGATCACGTCTTCAAGCTTAAGAAAGCACTTTATGGACTCAAACAAGCACCTCGTGCTTGGTATGAACGCCTAAGCGCCTTCTTACTTGATAATGGTTTTTCAAAGGGCAAGATTGATACTACTCTTTTTATTAAATCTATGAATAATGATATACTTCTAGTGCAAATTTATGTAGATGACATCATCTTTGGTTCTACTAATGAACAACTCTGTCAAGAATTTGCCAAGTGTATGCAGAGTGAATTTGAAATGAGCATGATGGGAGAGCTGAACTTCTTCCTAGGATTGCAAATCAAACAACATTCAAACGGAACATTCATCAACCAAGCCAAGTACACGAAGGACATACTGAAGAAGTACGACTTCGAGAATGTGAAGCCAATTGGGACTCCTATGGCTACATCTACAAAGCTTGATGCTGATGAAAGTGACAAACCTGTTGATCAGCGTAAGTATCGAGGTATGATTGGTAGTTTAATATATTTAACTGCTAGTCGCCCTGATATTATGTTTAGTGTTTGCATATGTGCACGATATCAGGCAAATCCTAAGGAATCACATCTTAGTACCGTTAAGCGTATCTTCCGATACCTTAAAGGAACTTTTACAGTTGGCTTATGGTATCCCAAAACCAAATCCTTTGACCTTATAGGTTACTCGGATGCGGATTTTGCTGGATGCAAAGTGGACCGTAAAAGTACCAGTGGCACATGTCATTTCTTGGGAAAGACCTTAGTCTCTTGGTTTAGCAAGAAATAAAATTCAGTAGCATTATCAACAACTGAGGCTGAATATATCGCCGCAGGACGTTGTTGTGCTCAAATTTTGTGGATGAAGCAAACCTTAGAGGACTACAATCTGCACTATACAAATGTTCCTATATATTGTGATAACACTAGTGCAATTAATTTGACTAAGAACCCTATCTGTCATTCACGCACAAAGCACATAGAAGTTAGACATCATTTTTTACGTGATCATCAACAACACGGGGATATTTGCTTAGAATTTATTGATACTGAACATCAACTAGCAGATATTTTTACTAAACCATTGGCTGAAGACCGTTTTAACATCTTGAGGCGTGAGCTCGGCATTCTTGAATTCTCGAACTCTTAAAACATATGGTAATTAAAACTGCATTTATAACTTGATAATTTATTATTTAATGAAAATTATTTTTGGGGACAAATTTACAAAGGGTATGTCTGTCACCACGGCTACGGTCGAAGCGAAGCGGTACTTAAGAGTTCCCCGGTGAACCACCGTTAGCTGGGACAACCCCTATAGTTAACCCAAAAATAATAGCAGTTATTTAATAAACCAGTCAAATGTTACTTTTTACAGTCTTTATTTACCTGACTGCTTTGACTGTCTCGGGAATGCAAGTGGCCGAACTCGGCCCGAACTCTGACCGAGTTCGGACCGAATTCGGACCGAGTTCGGTCGGCGCTGTGATGGTTCCAGAACCGAACAGCCGGCCCTAGCACCTATTTATTTCATCCTTTCTTCCACTTTTTCTCCACACCAAAACGTGGAATACTTCCATCTCCTACTAGAAATTCTTCCTCCTCCTTCTTTGCAAGGAATCGACAAGTTCAGTGGGCGATCTTCTTCCTCATGGCTCCGAAACGTCAACGAGGAAATTCTTCTCAAGGTGCTTCCTCCTCATCCGACTACACTCCGGCAAGTCTCTTCAGTCCAGCCATACCTAGAGATCCCGAGGAATATGATAGCACTTTGTTTCCCGACAAAGACTTCTCCGATCTCTGGTTTGATTCTTTCTCTCTTCGTCGTATTTGTGCTGGAGCCTTCGTCAATTTTACAACCTTCTTTGAATATGCTCCTGTTTTTGATCAACTTGGATTTCGCAACTTTTTCGAGGTCCAAGATAGTATTTACGAAAATGCAGTCCGTATGTTTTACTGCAATTTGCAAGTAAAACAAAACGGGAATTTCTATTCCTGTATTGCTGGACAGGAATTAGAATTTAGCGCCACCGATATCAGTGAATATTTTCACATTCCTGATCTTGGTGATGCACTTGTTGACATCCACCATGTTCAATTCCCTGCCGATGTCACTTTAGCTTCTTTTAGGGAATTGATTTGTCACCCTATTCCTCCTCCCCGGAGAATCTTTTCTAGACATCTAAATCAAAATTTTTATGAGCTTCATCGTATGATTTTCTCGGCCCTTCTTCCGAAGAAAGGCTCTACCGATGAAGTTACATTTTTGGAACTTTCTGCTCTTTACCATATTCATTTTGGAATTCCTTTCTCCGTTCCAAAAACCATGATGTCTTGGATGCTCAGCTGCAAGAATGCAGGTAGGAACTTAGTCTTTCCTATGCACCTTGCTAGTATATTTTGACGTTTTGAGATTGATCTTGAAACGTGTGCCATTTCTTCTCCACCTGTTGAGTTGACCCGCTCTCGTCGGTTTCCTCAACCTCCTGGTGCTGCTCCTGCTGTCCCAGCTGCTGATGCTGAGGCCCCTCCAGCTGATGCTCATCCTGCTCCGGCCCCTGCCCCAGGACTTGATCAGGCATTCTACCAGCGGTTTGATGATTTCGTTGCTGTATCCACGCAACGTTATCAGGACTCCGAGTTCCGGCATATTTCTCAGGCCCAGGTGCTGAGAAACAGTATTGCCGATCTCCACTACAGCCTGGTTCATGATCCCGTTCATCCACTCACTATCCTTCCACACCCTGCTTTCCCTGGTCCTCGTTTTACTGATGAGACTACTTTTCAGTACTTCGACCCGACCACTGCCTATTTCCCTCATGATCCTTCCGGTGCGGACGACGCAGAGATGTGATGTGGATTCAGCCATAGGATAGTGGATTTAGTTTTGTTTAGTTTGATGCAGTTCATGTAGTACTTTTACTTTCATGTCTAAACTGTTTTAGTTAGACATTTATCAGTTGTACTATTTGGCTTTCTAGTGGAAAACTTATGATACTTCAGTTTATTATGTGTTAGTTCATTGCATTCCACTTGTCTATGTTGTGATTACTTCTTATCTTTCACTTTGTCTTGTCTTTTCTATTGTTGGCTTCTTGATTTACGGGAGAGCCTATTCATTTTACTACTTGACAAAGGGGGAGAAAATGAGTATACCCAAAATCAAAAGTCGCAAGGCTAGAACAATTTTTTTTCAGGTATTTTGATATGTTATTTTATTTTTTATAAATATATTTTGGTATAGACTCAAGTTTGTCAATTATCAAAATGGAGGAGATTGTTGGCCCATTCCACGGTCACACCCGATTTCGATAATCAACATATACTTTAGTCAATACACAAAATATAGAAAATGCTGCTAACTATTTCAGGATGCATGAAATCATATTCAACGGACGATGTACTGCATAAATCAAAGCGTCAAAGTCATCAAAATCTTCTGAAGACTCTTTTCTACTTTATTCTGTATTTTACATTTTATTGAGTCTAGGAATTACTTTGTAAAATCAATTATGGTAATACTGGCTTAGGGTTAAAATTATCCTCCTTTCTCAAAACCTACTTTTACCCTTTCATATTTTCGATTACAAATATTTCAAAAATATATTTCGAAAATATTCTTTTTTCAAATGATTTTACAAATAACCAAAAACATGTTTGAAAACTATTTTTACAAAAGAATTTCAAAATATATCTCCTGACAGAACTCCAAGCCGAGTTCGGCCCGAGTTCGGCCCGAACTCTGACCGAGTTCGGTCAGTTTGTATTCAAACTTCAGTTGCCTCCAAATCTGCGAGCAACGTCTATTTTGCGAGATATTTGCATCCGAACTCTGCCCGAGTTCTGCCCGAGTTCGGTTGATGAAAACACCTATAAATAGAGAAGAACTTTTCACTTCAAAACATCAATTCATTCTTCATCTTCTCTTCTCTATTATTCAAGTGTTTTCTAAACGATCCAAGATTTTCAAATCTCACCTACACATCTCTTAGCCAAAAGCCAGTACTATCAGATTGATTTAGAAGTCTTTTGGTTATTCAGAGTTGTAAACAGGTCGTCAAGTTTCAACAACAAATTCTCGTTGTGGAGCTGGTCGTGCGCTCGTCATCAAGCACGGTGTGTGTTGGAGTTGGTCGTGCACTCGTCAACAAGCACGGTGGTGTAAGAGTTGCAAGCACTCAGTTAAAGCTTGTGCCTTTAGTGGATTAACATCGAGCAAGAGTACTCGAGACTGGATTAGTCCTCTCAGAGGGATACCAGTATACATCGCTGTGTTACTGAGTTTGATTCTCCTTTCTTTACTTACTGCTCTTACATCATTGCCATAGTTTAAATTATTAATTGGTAATTTTATTTCCGCTGCACACACGCACTCTATTCACCCCCCCTCTAGAGGTGCTCAACGGTCCTACACACATGTTAAAACTAATACTAAACTCACATAGATATAGTTCCAGATTTTTGTACATGATTTATACTGTTTTCCAGTTCTTACATTCAGTTATAGTCTTGACATGCCTTACCATGATTCATGTACACATTATTTACCTCGTATATTCTCTCTATTTACTGCTATATTTTCAATATCGTCTAACTAGAACTGTTATTTAAGATTTGTGCTCGTTCCATCCTGACTGGATATGTTGATAAAATTTTACAGATTATGGCGAGGAGAATTGTCCTACCTACTACGGTCCGGTTGACGTAGTGGGCGTAGACTTGGAGACCTTGGTTCAGCAGGACTTAGCTCCACCCGACGAGCCTCTAGCTTAGTTTAGTAGAATAGACATTTTGGACTGGACCTTGTCTCCAGCTTGCTACTTATGTTATTATATTATATTTGGATTGTATTAGAGACTTGGACTTAGACTTGTATATTATTTGAGTTTGGACTTGACAGGTTATATTTTATCGTCATGTTGTCTTTATCTTTCAGTCTTTACTTATTATCTTAGAGTTGTGATTGAGTATTCATATATTATCATTGCTTGTCCTCCGTTCGGAGTTGACCATATTCTCGACAGGTTTTGATATTATATATAACTGTTATTAGATTAGAAAACCTACAGCGTTCCACGCCGTTTTTACGGTGAGGGCTGGGCGTTGTTACGTATACGTGCCCTTATAGCGGGTGCGGGTCGTGACAGGAATGATAGGTTCTAGAGAAGGAATAAGCAGAGAAAAATTGAGATAAGACCATTGGCATACAACGATGGATGAAAATTTGATATAGGTGATTTATGGTTCCAAATAGATTTAGTTTTAATACCTTGGCAGCTGCCTTAGTTTTCTGTAGATCCTGAGAGTTCAGCTAGTTTAGCGAGTTAGAGATTGGTTTTTGTATGTGTATTAATAAGACTTTATCTTGTAAGTCATTTTTTTTCTGCACATCCTATCTTCTAACCATTGAAATAGTAATACGATATTCTTTCTATCCCTTTTAATCATCACTCAGTCCTCAATAAAAATATCTTTCTGATTACATTCCTGTCATAGCTATATCATTCTAAATCACCCTCGATATCCTCCTATCATACAATTTGTTAATTTTTTTCCTGAGTCACAAACCCTTATACCCCATTCCAATTTGATTTGGAATTTTAGTCCCTCATCTCAGAAGATTCCATTATTGTTTGTCTTTTCAATAAACGATTGACGTACGTTTCTTTTTGTCTTTTCTGTTTCACGAGACCCCATTTGATTTTTTCTATTTTTATGATCATATTTTAATTGTACCTAGATTTTCACTCATGCCTAAAATGATTTTGATCAAAACAATATTCTAACTCTACTTCAGATTATATCTAGATAATTCTAATCGTGCCTATATTTTATCATTGTACCTAGTGATAATGCCTACAATCTGATCGTGCCTGATGATTTAAATTCTATTTTTTGATCAAGACTAAGTAATTTTGGATTGTACCCCGGCCCTTATCTTTGAAATTTCGAGGACGAAATTTTCTAAGGAGCAAAGGTTGTAAGACCCATATTTTGTTGTGTTCATTTATTTATTTAATATTGCTTGTTGTCCCTTAACCCAAGTCCATGAGTTTAGCCCATAACTTAAACCCAACCCAAACCCATTCCTTTCCCACTCATCGGTTCTCACTCCCCGATCCTAATTGTGCGCCCACTCCCTTCTCCACCATCTCTACGTAACCCCAGAACAGAAACTTCTCCACAATCACAGCATCCCATTTCTTTCTTCCACCTTCTTCAAACCTTAACAAATAAATCCATAACTTCCTCCTCCCACCACCAAATCAAAATTCGAGACCACCGTCGTGTTCGTCTCGTCGTCCTCTCTGAATCCAGACCCCACTCCCCCACCTTCCGAGCCCGTCTCCGGCGCCTCCCGTGCACCCTCCGTCCGACGTCCGTCGACTCCCGTGCGCGTGCCCCGTTCGTCGCCGCATATTCGTCGTGTGAGTGCACGTGTCGTGCTCGTCGTCCCGACGTCATTCCGAGTCCGAGGCCTCCCCTCGGTACTCCTTCGTATAACTTTGGGTAATCCCTTCATTTTTTTGCTTTTTGTTTGTGATCACAGAAATCCATACGTACCATCCTAGCCCTAGAAATAGGTTCTGTAGAAATTAATTGGATTCTGTGGTTGATTTATTTTAGCTTCTGTGATGTAATTGGTAAATGTTATAATAATAATCGTTTTAGGAAACTTCAAATATACTTTATTGGTATTAATTGATTTGTGGATTAACCTTAATAATTTAGTTATGGTTTAATAATTTTTAATTGTTGAAATATATAGTTAGGATTATCTTTTAAATTTAATGTTAAGTTGTAGAGATTTTTAAACCAAATAATGATTTAATATTTTGTTTACAAAATATTAGTTAAATAAATATTCGTTTAAAAGTTATTTCATTAAAATAAAAGTTTGGTTAAGTAAATAGTATAATAAAAATTAGATTTCATTAAATGATTATAAATATGGTATGTTTTACCCTTTTAGAGATAAATTTTAATCAAAAGGTTTTATAAAGAGAATAATATAATAAAAACTAATATTTATTTAAAAAGATTATTTTGGTAATGGTATTTAATATTAAAACCCGAAAACCTTTTATATTAACTTTAAACCAATATTTTGGTAATAAAATGTATTTTTGTGCATTTATTACTATCTATGTTTAAAGGTGATTTTCTACATAATTTATGAAATGTCTAAAAGACATATTTTATGAAAATCATTCTGATTAAATAAATTCTATTTTAAAATATTATTTAAATAAAAAATTATTTTCTTATGAAAATTACTAATTTCGAAAAATTCATTTTAAAGTATTTTTTATTTAATTAATTTGTTGTAAGGACATAAGCCCAGTTTTTCTTTATTTTTCTGTGACCCTGTATTGTGTAGCTTAGATTTTCTATTTCTTTTCTGGGTTGATTATTTGCGTAGCTAGACGTATAAATTATAATTGGGTATTAATTATTTTGTACAAAATTAATAAGATTTTCTCATATTAAGTTAATGAATAAAGATTCCTAATAATTTTAAACAACTTCATATTTTCTCACTTAAAAGACCACTTAGTTTTATATATATTATTAAAAATACAAAGTCTTGCCAATTAAAGTGTAATTTGCTATTTTTTCCAATAAATCAATAATCGGTTATTCCGTAAATTGATAACCAATATAGTTTACGACGTTAGACGGATTTCGTTCGATTAATTAAATAACTTAAAACCTGACTAGGGTCTGTTTCTAGAAATTGCAACTAGCACACCTAGATTTGGCGCATCTATGTTTCTAAGTCAGGATTCTCAACTATAGGATTTTGAGGACGTATTTGACTTCCTCCCCAGGTACCGACATTCTGTTCCAATCATTAACAAAGACAAGTTACGGTTATGTTTTCTTGCATTTTATTTAGTAATTGTCAAGTTGCATGTTAAACCACATTGCTACACGGAACCCTCTCCTAGGTTTCAAATATTGATTGATATTGATTGTGGGGATTGGGGGAATAGTGTAACGTTTATGGCCAATACCCCTCATATTGCATGATTGTGCGAGCTTACCCCTCTTACACACGGGGATAAGCCGTATCGCGTCGCTAGGACGCTATTGTACAACCCAAGCCGGTCATAGACGTTTACACATTCAAATCACATTGTTTTAAATTGTCAAATTGCTGGAAAATACTGTTTCAACTGTTTAGCCTAAATTTTTCCATTATTACTTGAAATGTGAGATACATATTCGTACTTGCTCCCTCCTGACTGAAAATCAACATTTTTAGGTGACATTGAGGATGCTGAGCTATTGTACAATAGCTATTATGACCCGGTATTGTACCCTGTGGTGTTGCCAGAGTCCCCCTTGGAGGACGCAGAACCTGAGGCCGATGAGCCGACCGCCTAGCTAGTTGTTTTCCAGTTTTCTAGTTTTATTGTATTGGAGTTTGTCAATTTGAAATCAGCACTTTATTTCAGTTCTTTCATTTCCAGTTGTACTTTTCAATTGTTGAATAAAAGTTTTAAAATTTTCATATATTCAAGTTGTGACAAATGTATAGATGTTGTTGTGAATACCTGCATATAGAACAGCTTACTGCCGCCATCTCACAACGGTGCAGGCTGGACATGATCCGGTTCGATCCAATAATTTGGGATCGGGTCGTGACAATACCCTTTAACTAATTTCATGATGATTCACATGTTTGGGATATGAGTTGAAAATTTGAAAATAAAGAGAGGGTATAACCGTCCAAACAAAATAGTCAAACATCATTCCTAGAAAAGCAAATCTATTTCCAAGGGGGAACTTGGAAATAGCTTTTTCACATCCATGGGAATAGCTTTCCCACATAACCCCCTTCTATTCACTCTTTCATTTCCAATCCTAAACATACCAAAATGGGTAAGGAATTCAAATCACATTCCCAAGCCTCAAAAACTTGAACCAAACGCCCCCTTAAGGGGCTCTTACTTTTGTCATATTATAGTATAACGAAAATAAGCAATTAAAACGATATAAGGCAATGTAGCTCTACCAAATTGTTTATATATTACTAACCTAGAACTTCAAGCATGTGGACACCTGTGAACTTCCTTAAAAATTATACGAAAATTTTCATCAGAGCATTGATTGTTTATAAAATCACAAACAAAGCACAAAGTTTGTGAAAATTACATAGGGAGCACCAAAACGCTCTTAAGAAGGACGTTTTGCTCTTTATGCTATTTTTAAATATTTTTTTATTTTTTCCGTTATATGTTCCGTTAAGCCATTAACGAAAGAAAAAAATATATATATATATAAAAATGGAAATGGGCGTTAGGAAGGACGTTTTTCTTATTTGTATTTTTTTTATAACGATAAGATGTGATTATTTTTTGAGTGTTTCTTTATTGTTTTTTGAGTGATTGTTTTTTGAGGCTCTGTTTGGTAGGAATGATGGAATAGTGAAGGAAAAAAAAAATCAAAGAGATACAATTTTCATCCATATAGAAAGGAAAGATTATTTTCTTCCTTTGTGTTTGGCAGGGTGGAAGGAAAATGAAAGTGATACACTTTCCTTTGTTTGGTATGGAAAGAAAATGTAGATGATGATGATGTAGGAGCGCTGGGAAGAAATTAGTTGGCTGCTGCTCCGATTGCCTATGGCTGTGGAGGGGGGGGTGGGGGTCGGCAGGGGGGCGAGGGCAGGCATCGGGGAAATGGGCAGCGAAGTAGGAGCGCTGGGAAGAAAATAAGGGTATTTTAGAAAAAAAAAAAAGATTAGTCAACCGAGTTGACCGTCAGCGAATGACGGTTCCCGTCAAAAATGGAGGGTGTCTTATATTGTGGTAATGGAATGGTGTGCACCTTAAATTTGGGTATAAAAAGTGGAGTGCAACTCAAAATTTCTGATACTTATATTATCCACTTTGACGGGCCTTTGGATTACCATCTATATTGTATGGTAGGCTTCATTGATCGGAATGGGCCAATTCCAAAAGGGGCCATTTTACCAAGCAAAATACTAAAAAGCTTTATCACACCGAGTTACAAGCAAACATGTCTCTGGCCTGGCTTGCGTCTAGCCAGACAGCCAGCCACTAGCAGAAATTATTGTGGGTGACAACCCTTATAACGTAAGAGTGATACTCTTTAACAAAGTCCAAGTCTGTGAACAGCAATTGAAGTAGAACATGCTGCTGCGATGCATGCTTAATTACGCAGTAGCAGTAGGAGTAGGAGTAGGAGTAGGGTGTAGTCGTTTGGTTGGAACAGCTACCAACTCGACGGCCCTCGGCATGGTGAGGCCGAACGCCACGTTCATGTCCAGCTCCGTCGGCTTGATGCCTCCGGTGAGCTCCCAATCGAATCCATGAGCCAACTGTCCCAGCACCAGAGGAACCATGACCATGGCAAGGTTCATCCCAATGCAGATCCTCCTGCCGGAGCCGAAGGACAGGAAGCGGAAGTCGTTGCCCCTCGTGTCGACGCCGTTGTCGATGAACCTCTCGGGCAGGTACTCGTCGGCGTTGGGCCACACGGTCGGGTCCCGTCCGATCTTCCATATGTTGATCATGACGGTGGAGTTTTCCGGGATGCGGTACCCGCCGACCTCGCACTCGTCCTTGCCTCGGTGGATGACGAACGCCAGCTGCGGGTGGAGCCGCAGGGATTCCTTGACGCACAGGGTCAGGTACTCCAGCTTGGGAATGTCCGACTCTTCCACTTGTCGGTGTAGGCCCACCACGGCTTTGAGCTCCTCTTGGACCTTCTTCATCACCCTCGGGTTCCTTAGGAGCTCGGAGAAGGCCCATTCCACGGGAGTGCGCAAGGTGTCCATGAAAACTTCCAGCATGTCCTGCATAATCATTCATTCATTTAGGGATAATTTAATAATGAAAGTCATGAATCAAGTAAAACTGTACGTAATGAAAGTGTACCAGTGCAATAGCTTTGACAATGGTCCGGTCCACCGGGTGGCCGTCTACCAACTCGTTGGAGTGCATGAGGCCAATCATGATGTCGATGAAGTCCTTCTCATCCTCTTGATGATGATCATTCTTCTTGTCCAAGTGCTCGTCGATCATCCTGTCCATGAATTCGTCGAAGATCTTGTGCACCGCCTTGACCCTCTTCCTGATCCCTTGGATGTCGAAGGGCCTGAGCAAGGGGATGTAGTCGTTGAGGTTGAAGGTGCCGAGGAGGGTGAGGAGCTCGCGGGTGTTCTTCCAGAACTCCGCCACCTCCTTCCCCTCCCCCTGGAACTTCTTCCCCAGTATGATCCTGCTGCCCATGTTCGCCGTCAGCGTCCCCAGCGCCGTGCTGAGGTTCACCGCCGACCGCGCCTCCGCCGCCTCCTCGATGCTCCTCACGACGAGGTCGAGCTCCTCCCTCCGCACGGGGCGGAACGCGGCGATCCTCTGCTGGCTGAAGAGGTGGGTGAAGCAGAGCCTCCGCGTCTCGCGCCAGAAGGGCCCCGAGTCCGCGAAGGAGAAGGTCTTCCCGTTGTAGGAGAACTGGCGGAAGGCCTCCGAGTTTATGCGGTTGGCGAAGTTGGCGTCGTGGGTCTTCAGGAACTGCTCGGCCATCTCCGGGGAGGAGACCACGATCGTGTGGATGGCGCCCAGCTGGAGGTGCATCAGGGGCCCGTACCTCTTCGACAGCTCCAGCATGTCCAGGTGGGGGAGGGGCCCCACCAGGTGCATGTTGCCCACGATCGGGAGGGGCCGAGGCCCCGGCGGGAGCGGCAGCCGCTTCCTGCCGGAACCATCCATAACAAGGCTGAGGAGCCACCATAGTACTCCTGCTCCTCCTAAGAACACTGTAACCATCAACCACGCAGCAGCAGCAGCCATTGTTTTTTTTTTTTTTTTTTTTGCAGTGGACCGTCGAACGTCGCTTTAATTTTTATTTTTATTTTTGTAGGCGGACTAGCGGGCTGCTTACTGATTTTGGAAAGACAATGAGCTGCTATATATAGGAGAGGTGGTACGTATCATGACCGTGCATTTGCCATGGACGGTTGGAATTAAGGTCCATGTTGTGAATGGGAGGAATACGTAAGCATTGGCAACAGTCTTTGGCGGCCATGGAGACAAGTGGAGGGCCACTTCAAAGTATAGGACACTTGATAATGAAACTTTTAGATATACGGAAAATTTATGAAATGTTCAAAAATTGTAAAAATTTTATAAAAAATTCACCACAGAATAATATTTTATTGCATGTCCAGAATTAGAAAAATATATATAAAGAGGGTTATATATGACATTTTTGTCCTTCTAATTTATTAAAAATACCTCCGAACCTTACTCTTAAAAAAAAAACGTTTTGATACTTTCTCTTCTTTCATACGCCGCTCAGTTTCGAATATAGGTTTTCTCCTCCAAAATTTTCAAACCTTCTTTCAAAAACTCGTCAAAAAATTTCGAAAATGCCGACAAACGGTAAAACTGTTAAAATGGAGGTCCAAACATCATTTTTTTGCGATTCTAAAATTTCAGAAGGCCGAATAACGAAGAAGCTGTTAATCTCCGGCTCCTCGAAAATACGCTTGCAACTAGGGGTGGCGATGGGTAGGGTAGGGTAGGGTAAGGGCAGGAAGAGGACAGGGCAGGGTAGGGTATTGACATTTTTTTGATACCCTAGGGGAGTCATGAGGGTAGGGTAGGGTAGCCCTCTTCCAAAAAACCAATACCCATTACCCGTCATTGCCCTTTACCCTCACAGGGTAGCTGAGGGTCAGGATAGGGAGGGTAAGGATATTACCCTTACCATTTCGGTTTTTTTAACTTTAAAAATTATTTTTTTTGCTAGTAAACACCTTGATACTTAAGATTTTTACAACATTCAAAAATCATAACAACTTAACAAGAAATAATAGGGAGAATATTTTTTTTACTAAAGGTGCTGAACCCAGTTATATAGTGGAACCTGGACTGCCTACATTGTAGTGCCCCGTCCCTACATCGTGCCCCGTCTCCGTCCATGGGGTACGCGAGAAAGGAACACTGTCGCTATCGATTCGGTCGGGACCGATAGGTCGAAATCGGCCGAGTCGATCGAACGGGAACGGTTGAATTAAGATCTATTCCACGTTATGGAATGGCTTCTTCGGAAACAAGTCCCATAATCAGCGGGTTGCGCCACGAGGATTGGCTCTGCGGCTGAGTCGGGAGAGACCTTCCGTTGCTCTGGTTTTCATGCCGCACTTGATTTGGCTTTGGCTTTCGTTTTTGTGAATGCGCTTTTCGTGAATGTTTTCGATGGGTTTTCGTGACGCGTTTTCGAGCTCGCATTCATATCGAAATTCCTTGAAATACACAGTGTTCTAATCAGTTGCTTATGCGATTGCAGGTGATCGCGTAGGCGACGACAGCGCAGCCAACCGGTCGCTCGCTTGAAGCAAGCCTAAGGCGAGTGGCTGACCTCCTTCGTCCCGTCCCTCCACTTCAAAACTCTTTATATGAAGTAAAATAAATGCTTGTCATAATAGTGTAGAATAAATAAAATCGTGGCACGATACTTCACGAAACACTTGTTAACGAACTGCCGATTTTGGAAATTGAAAACATGCTTCCTTATGCAATTATACTTGGTCTATGCCAAACCAATGAATGAATCAATTAACGCTTATCGCAACGATACAGATAATGAGTAAATCAACTAAGTTCCAAAGAAAACGGTCATGGACAACTTGTCGACAAGGTGTAGTTTCCTCGAACGGTTACCTAGGCCAAGGGACCGATTCGGCCCGGGAGGAACGAGTGTATAGCAAGCGTCAGCCCTTCATCGGCGCGAGTTATGCGGGAACTTTCGCACAGGGCTCGCTACCCGACGCGAAAGGGTCGCCGTCTAACTCAGCTATATGTCCGCGATGGCTTGAAATTGCCAGTGGCCTTCACAACCCTTCTTTACTGCTTAACAAGTGCACGGGACACGGGGTGAATGTGATAGTTGCTTAATGTTACATAATTTCATATGCTTGCCTCAAAATATGTTAACATGCAAATCGAGCAGGATGGTTAGAAAGATCATTGAAATAGCTAGCTAACATGTTTACAAAACCTCTTGAATCAAATGCAGAGCTTAGATTTAATTAGCCATTCGTCAGTACATGTGTTTCGTGCTGATCCTCGCTCTTTGCAGGTCCCGCGAACCAGGAAGGACGCGCCAGCTAGCTCGGCGGCGTTCGTGACTTTTGAAGCTTCGGCCGTGCGTCGAAGACTTACTCTGCGACTCCACTTTTTGAAGGCTCTCGACAGTCCAAGAAAAATGACTCAGCGTCCCTCCCATCCAGGTCAATGGAGTACTTGTGTTTATTGAGGGATGTGTGCAATGTATGGAACGGCTATCTCATCGGCACTCTTTTGTAATCGAGTCATGTTGTAGCCCGTGCGGCAATGAGTCTTGTATCGGAGTCTGTAAAAGATGTTTATTGTCAATAAAGATTAAATTTCCTTTACTTATTGTGTGTATCAATTTGTATGCGTACTCTCTTAGATCTCGTGTCTCGGATTACCTTATGACTTGGCCTTGTGCGATCGCAAATTAGGTTCGTACGGTATCACGTCCGGGGGACGACTATCGATTCGACGGAATCGGGACGTGACATAATGGTATCAGAGTACGGCTTTACGTTCTTGGCCTCCAGTGTCGAGTTCTAGTTTCCAACCGTTGACCTCGTGTCGATGAGAATAGTTAATTTTTTAGATGCAAGTTAAATTGTAAATTATTAAAAACTAACGATAACAAATTTCTTTTGAGGGTTAGGAGGTTTTGGAATGATAACGTATCAAATTGGTGGTTGTTTGGATCCTAGAAAATTCTAACAGCATCCTAAGAGATTTTGGTTCGTTGAAGTGAGCAGTTGAGTGATTGTCGACATGAATTGCAACATCTAAACTCCACATTCTACGTTTCGTTTGATGCAAAAGCGGGGCCATGAACTTTCTCTCGTGACTCCATCAGAATTTTGTGTTCTATGTAATTTTTTCCCAATTCACTTCACATCAGAATTTGTGTTCGATGTAATAATAATATGGACAAAGTGGGTGACAAAGTATGGATTACTCGAAATATGGGTACATTTTTTGCAAAACAAATATCAATTTGGTTCACTAAATTTTATTTTTGACAAATATAAAAATTATCGTTCGTCCTTGTTTATTTTTTGTGATGTCCGACATAACACACAAAATTTTATGTACGTTATGTTGCATGTCACTACCTTCAAATTTTACACACACATACACTCACATCTTCTTTGCAGTTCGATTCTGAGACCGTCTGTTTATCCAAAATAGTTATAATCTTTTCTTGCTGAACACCAACAGTCAATTGAGTTCTGTATCATTGGTCCTTGTTATGTTTAATTATTTTTGTTCTACAACAATTAGGGAAGCACGTGAGCCATCAAAACATATAGTTGGGGTGGTAGGTGTTGGCTGAGGCAGGCATGCATGTTTGAGGGGTTTGGAGGAGTTAGGTGCTGACTGATGTGGAAATATATATAGCGTTATTCTTCTTCTTCTTCTCCTGAGACAAGTATAGCTAACTACACTTCTTGATGGTGAATGAGTGAGTCAACTTTGGTTGCGGGGTCCGAATCAAGTCACAACAGCACCATTCACGTGATTGCCCACAAAAATTGGCAGCGATTACGTGTGTGTGTGTGTAGATGGAGCCTTACTGGAATTAACAATAATTTAAATCCACGTTCAAAAAAAAAAAAAAAAAAAAAAAAAATAGCCCTCTCTTCTGGGATGCTGTACAGCAATAGCAATAATAGTGCTCAAGATGTCTCAAACAATATCAATATTGAGCAAAGGACAAAATTTTGTAACAGTATCTATCATATTTTTATAGTATTAGATGAATAGTTTAATATTTGGATTTCACAGGGAAAAAGGGAACAAGTTAATTTAACTGAGCTGGCCCAAAGAGCCCGAAGGTTGGACTGAAACTAGACGAGCCAGGTTAGGACCCAGACTTTGTAAGACCGAGGTCAGGCCGGTCCAAAGTTTCGTTCGGAATATTCGGTTATATTGGTTAATTGCACCAAATGTACTCTAGTTGAAGAATAAGAACTCTGTCGGTTCCATCGGGTATCTGTATTGTTTCTCGCATGAACTACAAACACTAGACCAAATACACTCTAAACGTAGAAAATATTGATTAATTGTGCATAGTTTTTCTCTTACACTCTTGCAGTGTCTAATAATACATTTACAAACAAAGAAGGAGCAATCTTATTCTTTGTAAGTCGACCAATATATATATATATATATATAGTATATATATATATATATATATATTAACTAAATTTTTATATATATATATATTAAAAAAAATATATATATATATATATATATATATATATATATATATATAATTATATATATATATTAACTAAATTTTTTATTCGGTTTCAATTTTTGATTTGGACGGAAACCAAAACCGAAACTAAATAAAAAAATTTAGTATTTTTAAAATGGAAACCGAACCGATTTTTTTTTAAACCGAACCGAATCACTTATTCGGTTCGGTTCGGTTTTTGGTCCAAAACCGATAATGCTCACCCCTAGGTCGAGCATGGCCGGCCAGGAGGGAGAGGGGGGGGGGGGGGGGGGGGGGGGGGGTCGAGGTGGGCCGAATAAGAAAAAACCGAACCGAATAAGAGTTTCGATTCGGTTTAAAAAAAAAATTGATTCGGTTTCAATTTTGAAAATACTAAATTTCTTATTCGGTTTCGGTTTTGGTCCAAAACGAAAATCGAATAAGAAAATTAGTGTATATATATATTATATATATATATAATTATATATATATATATTATATATATATATTATATATATATATATTTAAAAAAGTGCAAATAAACCAAAAAAAATGAATAAACCGAATAAACCGAAAATCGAACCGATTTAATTCGGTTCGGTTTGATTCGATTATGAGCCAATTCAGTTCGGTTTCGGTTTTGCTTATTCGAATTTCGGTTAATTTCGATTTTCGGTTCGGTTTGAACCGAATTAACCGAATGCTCACCCCTAGCTCGACCACCCCCTCTTCCCTCCGCTGGCCGGCCGCCCTCCTCTCCTCTGGTCGGCCCCGCTTGACAAGCTCCCACACCGGAGAGAGAGAGGGGAGAGAGTAGGGGTGGGGGTAAAATCGTATTTTTAGACGTATTTTAACGACTGTTAACGGCATGGGTTCAAACTGAACAAAAATAAAAATGTGAGAGTTTTTTTTTAGACAAGGAGTCTTTAAATACAAAAACACAAATCTAAGGAGGGTTTGTTTGCACTTTAACCGAAGATTGGGAGGGTAATACTAATTAAAATAAAATTGGAGGGGGGGGGTGTTAAATACAAATAACTCTTTTTTTTTCTTTTTTCTTTTTTTTTAAGTTTTAGGTGAATAGTTTAACAATTTGCATTTCACAGGGAAAAAGAAAAAAAGTTAATTTAACTGTCTGGACCAAAGAGCCCAAAGGTTCCAATGGTTAATTGTACGAAATGCCCTCTAAGTATTTTCTTATTAGAGGTTTACAATTACACATACTTTATACGTCTTTTCGATTGAGGAGCTCGAATTCTGTCGATTCTATCTGATGTCCGTACTATTTTTCATATAAGCTACAAATACTGGACCCAATGTATTCTAATGTAGAAAATATTGCGCACAGTTTTTCTCTTACACTCTTACAGTATCTAATAATAAATGTACAAACAAGAAGAAGCAATCTTATTCTTTCTAAGTCGACAACTAGTTATTGTTACTTAGATGGTGGTGGACTTTTAGAATTAATAATATTTTTTACCATCTCATTAGGATTAATTTACTTTAAGATTAGGATTAATAATATTTATAATTAAGATTAGGAAATTTATGTGGTGAGTAGATTATTTAATGAATTTATAATTCATTGCACATAGACAGATATAGACAAGACATGGACACGTAAATCTATTATAATCATTACCGTTTTATGAAGGAAAAATCCTTATTTTAAACAGACCTAAAATTCGAGCATATTGTCTTATTATGTGTCTTCCGCTCTATGTGAAGTTTTGGTCTGGTCATTCAATTTTATTATGTAACTCCTCTCTCCTTAGCCTTGTTAGCAATTCGGTAAACAAAAAAAATTCGGGACGGCAAAAGTATGAGTAAATCAACTCAGTGCAAATAAAATACGTTCAAAATTCGGTCAAATATTCGAAAAATGAAAATATTGAGGTTAGAAACTTTACATTCTTAAATATGTTGTCAAATTTGGTTAATTAAACAGGTTTCTAGCATGTTATTGTAACAAATTTGTCAATAATTATGCAGAACATATTTAAAACTTCGCATGCTTAAAATTTATGTACTGAATTGGATCTGTCAAAGTACGCAAGTATTATACGTTTATGAAAGATACGAAAAATTTGCGTATAATACGAATTATTCGGATGATTGCTAACAAGGCTCCTGAGTGAAAGTTTGTGTCCATAACCTTCTTAGTAATCATCCGAGTAAAATAAAAGTCTAACTTTCAGAAATAAATAATCCTTGAGTGAGAGTCGATTACTCTGCAAAATTAAGCATAAACGTATTCTATATGAATTCTTGAAAAATTTAACCAGAAAACATGGTGGGAATATATTAATGAATTAAATTTAACATTCTGTTTAAACATTTCTCAATATTTTATTTGATAAATTTGACGAATATTTGGCCCATTTTTAACATCATTTATTGTACTATGTCAATTTATGCTCATATTTTTAACGTCCTATTTTTTTTTTTTCAATTGTTGAATTGCTAATAAACATGGACATGTAGATTATTGTAACATTATTGACTTTCTTACATAATTATTGGGTACCAGAGCCAGAGGTCTATTATTTATTCATTAGTTGCCAATTCAATTGAGTTGATGTTAGCATCCACCTACTATATGTAGTAGGTGATGCATGATATTGGGGGTAGCTGGAGGAAGTAGTAGATCCTGAGCACGTGAACATACAAACTACTGAGGCAGCTGGTTTTGGATATATTCGGAAGTAGTAGATCCTGATCTGTCCGTACGGCGGACAGCCATTAGCTTTCTCCGGCTAACTCAGATCTATCCTAAAGACTATTTATAAGGACAATTAAAAGTTGATCATGACTGACCATTTAACTTTTATTTATTTACAAGTTTGCATTGAAAAATTTACTCAGGACTAACCCATTTCCTAGGTATAAAGATAATATTTTATTTTTTTTTCTCTCTCTTCCTTCTTCACAATAAGAAAGAAGAAAGAACAAAGAACAAAGAAACAAGAACAAGAAACGAATAAGAAAAACAGAATATATCTTTCTCCAAACCCTAGTTTTTTTTTTCTCTTCTAATTTCTCATATATTTTCTCTCCAAACCTTAGTTTATAGGTGAAACCTTAGTGTAGAAGAAATTGGATTATCAAATCTATCAAATCTATTAATCTATTTATCAATTAATCAAATTTTCTTCATAAAAAAAATTATGGATGAAACACTAATTCTAAAAAAAAATCGAGTTGTTAAGTTTATATCAGTACTGCCACAATTTCTGGCAGTCCTATAAGTATTAAGGACTGCCAGAAATTGTGGCAGTCCTGAAACAAACTTGCTGTACAACAGGACTGCCACAATTTCTGGCAGTCATAGAAATATTAAGGACTGTCAGGAATCGTGGCAGTCCTGAAAGTGACTTACTGTACAGCGAGTTCCTTTCAGGAATGCCACAATATCTGTCAGTCTTAAAGTCGAAATTTTCGAATAAAAAAACATATGTTAGAGTTTATTTCAATCTTGATAATATAGTGAAATATGCATTTTAGAGTTTATTTCCATGCATTCTTTGTGAGGAAATAAGTATTTAAGGTTTATTTTCATGCAATTTTGGATTTATTTAATTTTTTTGGTGTCATCGAAATTGGGAATGAGAAGAAATTTAGAATTTTGATGGGAGATGATGACGGAAATGATGGAGAAGAAGAATAAGATGAGAAGAAAACTAGGATTTTGATGGAGATGTGAGAATGGAAATTGTGGAGAAGAAGAAGAAAAGAAAAAGAAAGCTAGGTTTTGGAAGATAGAGAGTGAAATTTACAAATGAGAGTAAAATTTGGGTTGGGGGTGTGGGGTTGGGACAGCCACATAAGTAGAAAATTGGTTAGTCCGAGTAATTTTTTCTCAAATATGGACTAGCTCCAATCCTGACTAGCCCTGATCAATTTTTTATGTGCCCTTGTAAACAGCCATCCTAAATGAAAAAGTCAATGGTTGTCTGCCATGCATTTGCAGGCCAATTCAACGGACGGATAACCCAGCAGCGTTGTTATATAACAATTTTTAGGTCTGGCTCTCATGACTTTTAAAAATATTTTTGCTAACTTTGGTTAAATGTTCAGAACAAGACTTCCAGAATATGGATCTTTGTCCTCCCAAAAATATTTCTGTTATTTCAAAAAGGTTTGAACCTCCACCTATCATACCTCTATGTTTATGCTTCCAAAATTTGAGACGCAAGGAAACTAAGACCATCTCCAATGGTGATTTCTAAAATTGAGTTCTTATCCTACTTGACATTGTACTTTAAAGAGATTTCTATCCTAGTTAGAAAAATTTCTACATAGAAATTGTAGACATACAAAAATACTCTCCAATGGTTGTCCATTTCTATCCTATGTGTCACATAGTAAAAGGACCAATTTAATGGTGTGGGGTCCAATAATAATTGTCATGAGACCATCTCCAATGGAGGTTTCTATCTTCCCTATTTCTATGGAAGAAATCCAATTTAGAAAAAACTTTTCCAAGTAGGTTTTATCACCATTTCTATCCTAGATGGCAATGATATAGGATGGAAACTTTCTAAGAGGGTTTCTACATGTAGAAACTTTCATAGAAATTCTCCTCTCTCTCATGACAATTATTATTGGGCCCCACACCATTAAATTTATCCTTTTACTATGTGACACATAGGATAGAAATGGAGAACCATTGGAGAGCATTTTTTGTATGTGGACCATTTCTATGTAGAAACTCTTCCAACTAGGATAGAAATCTCCTAAAAGTACAATGTCAAGTAGGATAAGAACTCAATTTTAGAAATCATCATTGGAGATGGTCTGAGAGATAGAAGAATTTTATGAGAGTTTCTACATGTAGAAACCCTCCTAGAAAGTTGTCATCCTACATCATTGCCACCTAGGATAGAAATGGTGATAGAAATCACCATTGGAAGAAATTTTTTCTAAAATAGATTTCTTCCCTAGAAATAGGGAAGATAGAAACCCCATTGGAGATGGTCCAATGGTGATTTCTAAAATTGAGTTCTTATCCTACTTGGCATTGTACTTTAAGGAGATTTCTATCCTAGTTGGAAGAGTTCTACATAGAAATTGTAGACATACAAAAATGTTCTCCAATGGTTCTCCATTTCTATCCTATGTGTCACATAGTAAAAGGAACAATTTAATGGTGTGGGACCCAATAATAATTGTCATGAGAAATAGGAGAATTTCTACATGTAAAATCCTCCTAGAAAGTTTTCATACATCATTGCCACCTAGGATAGAAATGGTGATAGAAACTACCATTGGGAGAAGTTTTTTCTAAAATGAATTTCTTCCATAGAAATAGGAAAGATAGAAACCCCATTGGAGATG
>JANAVB010043017.1:7701230-7824948 GCA_029216955.1 Iris pallida
CTGCTATATTTTCAATATCGTCTAACTAGAACTGTTATTTGAGATTTGTGCTCGTTCCATCCTGACTGGATATGTTGACAAAATTTTACAGATTATGACGAGGAGGATTGTCCTACCTACTACGGTCCGGTTGACGTAGTGGGCGTAGACTTGGAGACCTTGGTTTAGCAGGGCTTAGCTCCGCCCGACGAGCCTCTAGCTTAGTTTAGTAGAATAGACATTTTGGACTGGACCTTGTCTCCAGCTTGCTACTTATGTTATTATATTATATTTAGATTGTATTAGAGACTTGGACTTAGACTTGTATATTATTTGAGTTTGGACTTGACAGGTTATATTTTATCGTCATGTTGTCTTTATCTTTCAGTCTTTACTTATTATCTTAGAGTTGTGATTGAGTATTCATATATTATCATTGCTTGTCCTCCGTTCGGAGTTGACCATATTTTCGACAGGTTTTGATATTATATATAACTGTTATTAGATTAGAAAACCTACAGCGTTCCACGCCGTTTTTACGGTGAGGGCTGGGCGTTGTTACGTATACGTGCCCTTATAGCGGGTGCGGGTCGTGACAGGAATGATAGGTTCTAGAGAAGGAATAAGTAGAGAGAAATTGAGATAAGACCATTGGCATACAACGATGGATGAAAATTTGATTTAGGTGATTTATGGTTCCAAATAGATTTAGTTTTAATACCTTGGCAGCTGCCTTAGTTTTCTATAGATCCTGAGAGTTCATCTAGTTTAGCGAGTTAGAGATTGGTTTTTGTATATGTATTAATAAGACTTTATCTTGTAAGTCATTTTTTTCTGCACATCCTATCTTCTAACCATTGAAATAGTAATACGTTATTCTTTCTATCCCCTTTAATCATCACTCAGTCCTCAATAAAAATATCTTTCTGATTACATTCCTGTCATAGCTATATCATTCTAAATCACCCTCGATATCCTCCTATCATACAATTTGTTAATTTTTTCCTGAGTCACAAACCCTTATACCCCCATTCCAATTTGATTTGGAATTTTTAGTCCCTCATCTCAGAAGATTCCATTATTTTTTGTCTTTTCAATAAACGATTGACGTACGTTTCTTTTTGTCTTTTCTGTTTCACGAGACCCCATTTGATTTTTTCTATTTTTATGATCATATTTTAATTGTACCTAGATTTTCACTCATGCCTAAAATGATTTTGATCAAAACAATATTCTAACTCTACTTCAGATTATATCAAGATAATTCTAATCGTGCCTATATTTTATCATTGTACCTAGTGATAATGCCTACAATCCGATCGTGCCTGATGATTTAAATTCTATTTTTTGATCAAGACTAAGTAATTTTGGATTGTACCCCGGCCCTTATCTTTGAAATTTCGAGGACAAAATTTTCTAAGGAGCAAAGGTTGTAAGACCCATATTTTGTTGTGTTCATTTATTTATTTAATATTGCTTGTTGTCCCTTAACCCAAGTCCATGAGTTTAGCCCATAACTTAAATCCAACCCAAACCCATTCCTTTCCCACTCATCGGTTCTCACTCCCTGATCCTAATTGTGCGCCCACTCCCTTCTCCACCATCTCTACGTAACCCCAGAACAGAAACTTCTCCACAATCACAGCATCCCATTTCTTTCTTCCACCTTCTTCAAACCTTAACAAATAAATCTATAACTTCCTCCTCCCACCACCAAATCAAAATTCGAGACCACCGTCGTGTTCGTCTCGTCGTCCTCTCCGAATCCAGACCCCACTCCCCCACCTTCCGAGCCCGTCTCCGGCGCCTCCCGTGCACCCTCCGTCCGGCGTCCGTCGACTCCCGTGCGCGTGCCCCGTTCGTCGCCGCATATTCGTCGTGTGAGTGCACGTGTCGTGCTCGTCGTCCCGACGTCGTTCCGAGTCCGAGGCCTCCCCTCGGTACTCCTTCGTACAACTTTGGATAATTCTTTCATTTTTCGCTTTCTGTTTGTGATCACAGAAATCCATACGTACCATCCTAGCCCTAGAAATAGGTTCTGTAGAAATTAATTGGATTCTGTGGTTGATTTATTTTAGCTTCTGTGATGTAATTAGTAAATGTTATAATAATAATCGTTTTAGGAAACTTCAAATATACTTTATTGGTATTAATTGATTTGTGGATTAACCTTAATAATTTAGTTATGGTTTTAATAATTTTTAATTGTTTAAATATATAGTTAGGATTATCTTTTAAATTTAATGTTAAGTTGTAGAGATTTTTAAACCAAATAATGATTTAATATTTTGTTTACAAAATATTAGTTAAATAAATATTCGTTTAAAAGTTATTTCATTAAAATAAAATTTTGGTTACGTAAATAGTATAATAAAAATTAGATTTCATTAAATGATTATAAATATGGTATGTTTTACCCTTTTAGAGATAAATTTTAATCAAAAGGTTTTATAAAGAGAATAATATAATAAAAACTAATATTTATTTAAAAAGGTTATTTTGGTAATGGTATTTAATATTAAAACCCGAAAACCTTTTATATTAACTTTAAACCAATATTTTGGTAATAAAATGTATTTTTGTGCATTTATTACTATCTATGTTTAAAGGTGATTTTCTACATAATTTATGAAATGTCTAAAAGACATATTTTATGAAAATCATTCTGATTAAATAAATTCTATTTTAAAATATTATTTAAATAAAAAATTATTTTCTTACGAAAATTACTAATTTCGAAAAATTTATTTTAAAGTATTTTTTATTTAATTAATTTGTTGTAAGGACATAAGCCCAGTTTTTCTTTATTTTTCTGTGACCCTGTATTGTGTAGCTTAGATTTTCTATTTCTTTTTGGGTTGATTATTTGCGTAGCTAGACGTATAAATTATAATTGGGTATTAATTATTTTGTACAAAATTAATAAGATTTTCTCATATTAAGTTAATGAATAAAGATTCCTAATAATTTTAAACAACTTCATATTTTCTCACTTAAAAGACCACTTAGTTTTATATATATTATTAAAAATACAAAGTCTTGCCAATTAAAGTGTAATTTGCTATTTTTTCCAATAAATCAATAATCAGTTATTCCGTAAATTGATAACCAATATAGTTTACGACGTTAGACGGATTTCGTTCGATTAATTAAATAACTTAAAACCTGACTAGGGTCTGCTTCTAGAAATTGCAACTAGCACACCTAGATTTGGCGCATCTATGTTTCTAAGTCAGGATTCTCAACTATAGGGTTTTGAGGACGTATTTGACTTCCTCCCCAGGTACCGACATTCTGTTCCAATCATTAACAAAGACAAGTTACGGTTATGTTTTATTGCATTTTATTTAGTAATTGTCAAGTTGCATGTTAAACCACATTGCTACACGGAACCCTCTCCTAGGTTTCAAATATTGATTGATATTGATTGTGGGGATTGGGGGAATAGTGTAACGTTTATGGCCAATACCCCTCATATTGCATGATTGTGCGAGCTTACCCCTCTTACACACGGGGATAAGCCGTATCGCGTCGCTAGGACGCTATTGTACAACCCAAGCCGGTCATAGACGTTTACACATTCAAATCACATTGTTTTAAATTGTCAAATTGCTGGAAAATACTGTTTCAACTGTTTAGCCTAAATTTTTCCATTATTACTTGAAATGTGAGATGCATATTCGTACTTGCTCCCTCCTGACTGAAAATCAACATTTTTAGGTGACATTGAGGATGCTGAGCTATTGTACAATAGCTATTATGACCCGGTATTGTACCCTGTGGTGTTGCCAGAGTCCCCCTTGGAGGACGCAGAACCTGAGGCCGATGAGCCGACCGCCTAGCTAGTTGTTTTCCAGTTTTCTAGTTTTATTGTATTGGAGTTTGTCAATTTGAAATCAGCACTTTATTTCAGTTCTTTCATTTCCAGTTGTACTTTTCAATTGTTGAATAAAAGTTTTAAAATTTTCATATATTCAAGTTGTGACAAATGTATAGATGTTGTTGTGAATACCTGCATATAGAACAGCTTACTGCCGCCATCTCACAACGGTGCAGGCTGGACATGATCCGGTTCGACCCAATAATTTGGGATCGGGTCGTGACAATACCATTTAACTAATTTCATGATGACTCACATGTTTGGGATATGAGTTGAAAATTTGAAAATAAAGAGATGGTATAACCGTCCAAACAAAATAGTCAAACATCATTCCTAGAAAAGCAAATCTATTTCCAAGGGGGAACTTGGAAATAGCTTTTTCACATCCATGGGAATAGCTTTCCCACATAACCCCCTTCTATTCACTCTTCATTTTCAATCCTAAACATACCAAAATGGGTAAGAAATTCAAATCACATTCCCAAGCCTCAAAAACTTGAACCAAACGCCCCCTTAAGGGGCTCTTACTTTTGTCATATTATAGTATAACGAAAATAAGCAATTAAAACAATATAAGGCAATGTAGCTCTACCAAATTGTTTATATATTACTAACCTAGAACTTCAAGCATGTGGACACCTGTGAACTTCCTTAAAAATTATACGAAAATTTTCATCAGAGCATTGATTGTTTATAAAATCACAAACAAAGCACAAAGTTTGTGAAAATTACATAGGGAGCACCAAAACGCTCTTAAGAAGGACGTTTTGCTCTTTATGCTATTTTTAAATATTTTTTTATTTTTTCCGTTATATGTTCCGTTAAGCCATTAACGAAAGAAAAATATATATATATATATAAAATGGAAATGGGCGTTAGGAAGGACGTTTTTCTTATTTGTATATTTTTTCTATAACGATAGGATGTGATTATTTTTTGAGTGTTTCTTTATTGTTTTTTGAGTGATTGTTTTTTGAGGCTCTGTTTGGTAGGAATGATGGAATAGTGAAGGAAAAAAAAATCAAAGAGATACAATTTTCATCCATATAGAAAGGAAAGATTATTTTCTTCCTTTGTGTTTGGCAGGGTGGAAGGAAAATGAAAGTGATACACTTTCCTTTGTTTGGTATGGAAAGAAAATGTAGATGATGATGATGATGTAGGAGCGCTGGGAAGAAATTAGTTGGCTGTTGCTCCGATTGCCTATGGCGGTGGAGGGGGGGGGGTCGGCAGGGGGGCGAGGGCAGGCATCGGGGAAATGGGCAGCGAAGTAGGAGCGTTGGGAAGAAAATAAGGGTATTTTAGTAAAAAAAAAAAGATTAGTCAACCGAGTTGACCGTCAGCGAATGACGGTTCCCGTCAAAAATGGAGGGTGTCTTATATTGTGGTAATGGGATGGTGTGCACCTTAAATTTGGGTATAAAAAGTGGAGTGCAACTCAAAATTTCTGATACTTATATTATCCACTTTGACGGGCCTTTGGATTACCATCTATAGTGTATGGTAGGCTTCATTGATCGGAATGGGCCAATTCCAAAAGGGGCCATTTTACCAAGCAAAATAATAAAAAGCTTTATCACACCAAGTTACAAGCAAACATGTCTCTGGCCTGGCCTGCGTCTAGCCAGACAGCCAGCCACTAGCAGAAATTATTGTGGGTGACAACCCTTATAACGTAAGAGTGATACTCTTAAACAAAGTCCAAGTCTGTGAACAGCAATTGAAGTAGAACATGCTGCTGCGATGCATGCTTAATTACGCAGTAGGAGTAGGAGTAGGGTGTAGTCGTTTGGTTGGAACAGCTACCAACTCGACGGCCCTCGGCATGGTGAGGCCGAACGCCACGTTCATGTCCAGCTCCGTCGGCTTGACGCCTCCGGTGAGCTCCCAATCGAATCCATGAGCCAACTGTCCCAGCACCAGAGGAACCATGACCATGGCAAGGTTCATCCCAATGCAGATCCTCCTGCCGGAGCCGAAGGACAGGAAGCGGAAGTCGTTGCCCCTCGTGTCGACGCCGTTGTCGATGAACCTCTCGGGCAGGTACTCGTCGGCGTTGGGCCACACGGTCGGGTCCCGTCCGATCTTCCATATGTTGATCATGACGGTGGAGTTTTCCGGGATGCGGTACCCGCCGACCTCGCACTCGTCCTTGCCTCGGTGGATGACGAACGCCAGCTGCGGGTGGAGCCGCAGGGATTCCTTGACGCACAGGGTCAGGTACTCCAGCTTGGGAATGTCCGACTCTTCCACTTGTCGGTGTAGGCCCACCACGGCTTTGAGCTCCTCTTGGACCTTCTTCATCACCCTCGGGTTCCTTAGGAGCTCGGAGAAGGCCCATTCCACGGGAGTGCGCAAGGTGTCCATGAAAACTTCCAGCATGTCCTGCATAATCATTCATTCATTTAGGGATAATTTAATAATGAAAGTCATGAATCAAGTAAAACTGTACGTAATGAAAGTGTACCAGTGCAATAGCTTTGACAATGGTCCGGTCCACCGGGTGGCCGTCTACCAACTCGTTGGAGTGCATGAGGCCAATCATGATGTCGATGAAGTCCTTCTCATCCTCTTGATGATGATCATTCTTCTTGTCCAAGTGCTCGTCGATCATCCTGTCCATGAATTCGTCGAAGATCTTGTGCACCGCCTTGACCCTCTTCCTGATCCCTTGGATGTCGAAGGGCCTGAGCAAGGGGATGTAGTCGTTGAGGTTGAAGGTGCCGAGGAGGGTGAGGAGCTCGCGGGTGTTCTTCCAGAACTCCGCCACCTCCTTCCCCTCCCCCTGGAACTTCTTCCCCAGTATGATCCTGCTGCCCATGTTCGCCGTCAGCGTCCCCAGCGCCGTGCTGAGGTTCACCGCCGACCGCGCCTCCGCCGCCTCCTCGATGCTCCTCACGACGAGGTCGAGCTCCTCCCTCCGCACGGGGCGGAACGCGGCGATCCTCTGCTGGCTGAAGAGGTGGGTGAAGCAGAGCCTCCGCGTCTCGCGCCAGAAGGGCCCCGAGTCCGCGAAGGAGAAGGTCTTCCCGTTGTAGGAGAACTGGCGGAAGGCCTCCGAGTTTATGCGGTTGGCGAAGTTGGCGTCGTGGGTCTTCAGGAACTGCTCGGCCATCTCCGGGGAGGAGACCACGATCGTGTGGATGGCGCCCAGCTGGAGGTGCATCAGGGGCCCGTACCTCTTCGACAGCTCCAGCATGTCCAGGTGGGGGAGGGGCCCCACCAGGTGCATGTTGCCCACGATCGGGAGGGGACGAGGCCCCGGTGGGAGCGGCAGCCGCTTCCTGCCGGAACCATCCATAACAAAGCTGAGGAGCCACCATAGTACTCCTGCTCCTCCTAACAACACTGTAACCATCAACCAAGCAGCAGCAGCAGCCATTGTTTTTTTTTTTTTTTTTTTTGCAGTGGACCGTCGAACGTCGCTTTAATTTTTATTTTTATTTTTGTAGGCGGACTAGCGGGCTGCTTACTGATTTTGGAAAGACAATGAGCTGCTATATATAGGAGAGGTGGTACGTATCATGACCGTGCATTTGCCATGGACGGTTGGAATTAAGGTCCATGTTGTGAATGGGAGGAATACGTAAGCATTGGCAACAGTCTTTGGCGGCCATGGAGACAAGTGGAGGGCCACTTCAAAGTATAGGACACTTGATAATGAAACTTTTAGATATACGGAAAATTTATGAAATGTTCAAAAATTGTAAAAATTTTATAAAAAATTCACCACAGAATAATATTTTATCGCATGTCCAGAATTAGAAAAATATATATAAAGAGGGTTATATATGACATTTTTGTCCTTCTAATTTATTAAAAATACCTCCGAACCTTACTCTTCAAAAAAAACGTTTTGATACTTTCTCTTCTTTCATACGCCGCTCAGTTTCGAATATAGGTTTTCTCCTCCAAAATTTTCAAACCTTCTTTCAAAAACTCGTCAAAAAATTTCGAAAATGCCGACAAACGGTAAAACTGTTAAAATGGAGGTCCAAACATCATTTTTTTGCGATTCTAAAATTTCAGAAGGCCGAATAACGAAGAAGCTGTTAATCTCCGGCTCCTCGAAAATACGCTTGCAACTAGGGGTGGCGATGGGTAGGGTAGGGTAGGGTAAGGGCAGGAAGAGGACAGGGCAGGGTAGGGTATTGACATTTTTTTGATACCCTAGGGGAGTCATGAGGGTAGGGTAGGGTAGCCCTCTTCCAAAAAACCAATACCCATTACCCGTCATTGCCCTTTACCCTCACAGGGTAGCTGAGGGTCAGGATAGGGAGGGTAAGGATATTACCCTTACCATTTCGGTTTTTTTAACTTTAAAAATTATTTTTTTTGCTAGTAAACACCTTGATACTTAAGATTTTTACAACATTCAAAAATCATAACAACTTAACAAGAAATAATAGGGAGAATATTTTTTTTTACTAAAGGTGCTGAACCCAGTTATATAGTGGAACCTGGACTGCCTACATTGTAGTGCCCCGTCCCTACATCGTGCCCCGTCTCCGTCCATGGGGTACGCGAGAAAGGAACACTGTCGCTATCGATTCGGTCGGGACCGATAGGTCGAAATCGGCCGAGTCGATCGAACGGGAACGGTTGAATTAAGATCCATTCCACGTTATGGAATGGCTTCTTCGGAAACAAGTCCCATAATCAGCGGGTTGCGCCACGAGGATTGGCTCTGCGGCTGAGTCGGGAGAGACCTTCCGTTGCTCTGGTTTTCATGCCGCACTTGATTTGGCTTTGGCTTTCGTTTTTGTGAATGCGCTTTTCGTGAATGTTTTCGATGGGTTTTCGTGACGCGTTTTCGAGCTCGCATTCATATCGAAATTCCTTGAAATACACAGTGTTCTAATCAGTTGCTTATGCGATTGCAGGTGATCGCGTAGGCGACGACAGCGCAGCCAACCGGTCGCTCGCTTGAAGCAAGCCTAAGGCGAGTGGCTGACCTCCTTCGTCCCGTCCCTCCACTTCAAAACTCTTTATATGAAGTAAAATAAATGCTTGTCATAATAGTGTAGAATAAATAAAATCGTGGCACGATACTTCACGAAACACTTGTTAACGAACTGCCGATTTTGGAAATTGAAAACATGCTTCCTTATGCAATTATACTTGGTCTATGCCAAACCAATGAATGAATCAATTAACGCTTATCGCAACGATACAGATAAATGAGTAAATCAACTAAGTTCCAAAGAAAACGGTCATGGACAACTTGTCGACAAGGTGTAGTTTCCTCGAACGGTTACCTAGGCCAAGGGACCGATTCGGCCCGGGAGGAACGAGTGTATAGCAAGCGTCAGCCCTTCATCGGCGCGAGTTATGCGGGAACTTTCGCACAGGGCTCGCTACCCGACGCGAAAGGGTCGCCGTCTAACTCAGCTATATGTCCGCGATGGCTTGAAATTGCCAGTGGCCTTCACAACCCTTCTTTACTGCTTAACAAGTGCACGGGACACGGGGTGAATGTGATAGTTGCTTAATGTTACATAATTTCATATGCTTGCCTCAAAATATGTTAACATGCAAATCGAGCAGGATGGTTAGAAAGATCATTGAAATAGCTAGCTAACATGTTTACAAAACCTCTTGAATCAAATGCAGAGCTTAGATTTAATTAGCCATTCGTCAGTACATGTGTTTCGTGCTGATCCTCGCTCTTTGCAGGTCCCGCGAACCAGGAAGGACGCGCCAGCTAGCTCGGCGGCGTTCGTGACTTTTGAAGCTTCGGCCGTGCGTCGAAGACTTACTCTGCGACTCCACTTTTTGAAGGCTCTCGACAGTCCAAGAAAAATGACTCAGCGTCCCTCCCATCCAGGTCAATGGAGTACTTGTGTTTATTGAGGGATGTGTGCAATGTATGGAACGGCTATCTCATCGGCACTCTTTTGTAATCGAGTCATGTTGTAGCCCGTGCGGCAATGAGTCTTGTATCGGAGTCTGTAAAAGATGTTTATTGTCAATAAAGATTAAATTTCCTTTACTTATTGTGTGTATCAATTTGTATGCGTACTCTCTTAGATCTCGTGTCTCGGATTACCTTATGACTTGGCCTTGTGCGATCGCAAATTAGGTTCGTACGGTATCACGTCCGGGGGACGACTATCGATTCGACGGAATCGGGACGTGACATAATGGTATCAGAGTACGGCTTTACGTTCTTGGCCTCCAGTGTCGAGTTCTAGTTTCCAACCGTTGACCTCGTGTCGATGAGAATAGTTAATTTTTTTAGATGCAAGTTAAATTGTAAATTATTAAAAACTAACGATAACAAATTTCTTTTGAGGGTTAGGAGGTTTTGGAATGATAACGTATCAAATTGGTGGTTGTTTGGATCCTAGAAAATTCTAACAGCATCCTAAGAGATTTTGGTTCGTTGAAGTGAGCAGTTGAGTGATTGTCGACATGAATTGCAACATCTAAACTCCACATTCTACGTTTCGTTTGATGCAAAAGCGGGGCCATGAACTTTCTCTCGTGACTCCATCAGAATTTTGTGTTCTATGTAATTTTTTCCCAATTCACTTCACATCAGAATTTGTGTTCGATGTAATAATAATATGGACAAAGTGGGTGACAAAGTATGGATTACTCGAAATATGGGTACATTTTTTGCAAAACAAATATCAATTTGGTTCACTAAATTTTATTTTTGACAAATATAAAAATTATCGTTCGTCCTTGTTTATTTTTTGTGATGTCCGACATAACACACAAAATTTTATGTACGTTATGTTGCATGTCACTACCTTCAAATTTTACACACACATACACTCACATCTTCTTTGCAGTTCGATTCTGAGACCGTCTGTTTATCCAAAATAGTTATAATCTTTTCTTGCTGAACACCAACAGTCAATTGAGTTCTGTATCATTGGTCCTTGTTATGTTTAATTATTTTTGTTCTACAACAATTAGGGAAGCACGTGAGCCATCAAAACATATAGTTGGGGTGGTAGGTGTTGGCTGAGGCAGGCATGCATGTTTGAGGGGTTTGGAGGAGTTAGGTGCTGACTGATGTGGAAATATATATAGCGTTATTCTTCTTCTTCTTCTCCTGAGACAAGTATAGCTAACTACACTTCTTGATGGTGAATGAGTGAGTCAACTTTGGTTGCGGGGTCCGAATCAAGTCACAACAGCACCATTCACGTGATTGCCCACAAAAATTGGCAGCGATTACGTGTGTGTGTGTGTAGATGGAGCCTTACTGGAATTAACAATAATTTAAATCCACGTTCAAAAAAAAAAAAAAAAAAAAAAAAATAGCCCTCTCTTCTGGGATGCTGTACAGCAATAGCAATAATAGTGCTCAAGATGTCTCAAACAATATCAATATTGAGCAAAGGACAAAATTTTGTAACAGTATCTATCATATTTTTATAGTATTAGATGAATAGTTTAATATTTGGATTTCACAGGGAAAAAGGGAACAAGTTAATTTAACTGAGCTGGCCCAAAGAGCCCGAAGGTTGGACTGAAACTAGACGAGCCAGGTTAGGACCCAGACTTTGTAAGACCGAGGTCAGGCCGGTCCAAAGTTTCGTTCGGAATATTCGGTTATATTGGTTAATTGCACCAAATGTACTCTAGTTGAAGAATAAGAACTCTGTCGGTTCCATCGGGTATCTGTATTGTTTCTCGCATGAACTACAAACACTAGACCAAATACACTCTAAACGTAGAAAATATTGATTAATTGTGCATAGTTTTTCTCTTACACTCTTGCAGTGTCTAATAATACATTTACAAACAAAGAAGGAGCAATCTTATTCTTTGTAAGTCGACCAATATATATATATATATATATATATATATATATATATATATATATATTAACTAAATTTTATATATATATATATTAAAAAAAATATATATATATATATATATATATATATATATATATATATATATATATATATATATTAACTAAATTTTTTTATTCGGTTTCAATTTTTGATTTTGGACGGAAACCAAAACCGAAACTAAATAAAAAAATTTAGTATTTTTAAAATGGAAACCGAACCGATTTTTTTTTAAACCGAACCGAATCACTTATTCGGTTCGGTTCGGTTTTTGGTCCAAAACCGATAATGCTCACCCCTAGGTCGAGCATGGCCGGCCAGCGGAGGGAGGAGGGGGGGGGGGGGGGGGGGGGGGGGGGGTCGAGGTGGGCCGAATAAGAAAAAACCGAACCGAATAAGAGTTTCGATTCGGTTTTAAAAAAAAAAATTGATTCGGTTTCAATTTTGAAAATACTAAATTTTCTTATTCGGTTTCGGTTTTGGTCCAAAACCGAAAATCGAATAAGAAAATTTAGTGTATATATATATATATATATATATATATATATATATATATATATATATATATATATATATATATATATATATATATATATTTAAAAAAGTGCAAATAAACCAAAAAAAATGAATAAACCGAATAAACCGAAAATCGAACCGATTTAATTCGGTTCGGTTTGATTCGATTATGAGCCAATTCAGTTCGGTTTCGGTTTTGCTTATTCGAATTTCGGTTAATTTCGATTTTCGGTTCGGTTTGAACCGAATTAACCGAATGCTCACCCCTAGCTCGACCCACCCCCTCTTCCCTCCGCTGGCCGGCCGCCCTCCCCTCTCCTCTGGTCGGCCCCGCTTGACAAGCTCCCACCACCGGAGAGAGAGAGGGGAGAGAGTAGGGGTGGGGGTAAAATCGTATTTTTAGACGTATTTTAACGACTGTTAACGGCATGGGTTCAAACTGAACAAAAATAAAAATGTGAGAGTTTTTTTTTAGACAAGGAGTCTTTAAATACAAAAACACAAATCTAAGGAGGGTTTGTTTGCACTTTAACCGAAGATTGGGAGGGTAATACTAATTAAAATAAAATTGGAGGAGGGGGGTGTTAAATACAAATAACTCTTTTTTTTTCTTTTTTCTTTTTTTTTTAAGTTTTAGGTGAATAGTTTAACAATTTGCATTTCACAGGGAAAAAGAAAAAAAGTTAATTTAACTGTCTGGACCAAAGAGCCCAAAGGTTCCAATGGTTAATTGTACGAAATGCCCTCTAAGTATTTTTCTTATTAGAGGTTTACAATCTACACATACTTTATACGTCTTTTCGATTGAGGAGCTCGAATTCTGTCGATTCTATCTGATGTCCGTACTATTTTTCATATAAGCTACAAATACTGGACCCAATGTATTCTAAATGTAGAAAATATTGCGCACAGTTTTTCTCTTACACTCTTACAGTATCTAATAATAAATGTACAAACAAAGAAGAAGCAATCTTATTCTTTCTAAGTCGACAACTAGTTATTGTTACTTAGATGGTGGTGGACTTTTAGAATTAATAATATTTTTTACCATCTCATTAGGATTACTATTTACTTTAAGATTAGGATTAATAATATTTTATAATTAAGATTAGGATAATTTATGTGGTGAGTAGATTATTTAATGAATTTATAATTCATTGCACATAGACAGATATAGACAAGACATGGACACGTAAATCTATTTATAATCATTACCGTTTATGAAGGAAAAATCCTTATTTTAAACAGACCTAAAATTCGAGCATATTGTCTTATTATGTGTCTTCCGCTCTATGTGAAGTTTTGGTTCTGGTCATTCAATTTTATTATGTAACTCCTCTCTCCTTAGCCTTGTTAGCAATTCGGTAAACAAAAAAAATTCGGGACGGCAAAAGTATGAGTATAAATCAACTCAGTGCAAATAAAATACGTTCAAAAATTCGGTCAAATATTCGAAAAATGAAAATATTGAGGTTAGAAACTTTACATTCTTAAATATGTTGTCAAATTTGGTTAATTAAACAGGTTTCTAGCATGTTTATTGTAACAAATTTGTCAATAATTTATGCAGAACATATTTAAAACTTCGCATGCTTAAAATTTATGTACTGAATTGGATCTGTCAAAAGTACGCAAGTATTATACGTTTATGAAAGATACGAAAAAATTTGCGTATAATACGAATTTTATTCGGATGATTGCTAACAAGGCTCCTGAGTGAAAGTTTGTGTCCATAACCTTCTTAGTAATCATCCGACGTAAAATAAAATGTCTAACTTTCAGAAATAAATAATCCTTGAGTGAGAGTCGAATTACTCTGCAAAATTTAAGCATAAACGTATTCTATATGAATTCTTGAAAAATTTAACCAGAAAAACATGGTGGGAATATATTTAATGAATTAAATTTAACATTCTGTTTAAACATTTCTCAATATTTTTATTTGATAAATATTTGACGAATATTTGGCCCATTTTTAACATCATTTATTGTACTATGTCAATTTATGCTCATATTTTTAACGTCCTATTTTTTTTTTTTCAATTGTTGAATTGCTAATAACATGGACATGTAGATTATTGTACACATTATTGACTTTCTTACATAATATATTTGGGTACCAGAGCCAGAGGTCTTATTATTTATTCATTAGTTGCCAATTCAATTTGAAGTTGATGTTAGCATCCACCTACCTATATATGTAGTAGGTGATGCATGAATATTGGGGGTAGCTGGAGGAAGTAGTAGATCCTGAGCACGTGAACATACAAACTACTGAGGCAGCTGGTTTTGGATTATATATTCGGAAGTAGTAGATCCTGATCTGTGTCCGTACGGCGGACAGCCATTAGCTTTCTCCGGCTAACTCAGATCTATCCTAAAGACTATTTATAAGGACATATTAAAAGTTGATCATGACTGACCATTCTTAACTTTTATTTATTTACAAGTTTGTCATTGAAAAATTTACTCAGGACTAACCCATTTCCTAGGTATAAAAGATAACTATTTTAATTTTTTTTTCTCTCTCTTCCTTCTTCACAATAAGAAAGAAGAAAGAACAAAGAACAAAGAAGAACAAGAACAAGAAACGAATAAGAAAAACAAGAATAATATCTTTCTCCAAACCCTAGTTTTTTTTTCTCTCTTCTAATTTCTCATATATATTTTTCTCTCCAAACCTTAGTTTATAGGTGAAACCTTAGTTGTAGAAGAAATTGGATTATCAAATCTATCAAATCTATTAATCTATTTATCAATTAATCAAATTTTCTTCATTAATAAAAAAATTATGGATGAAACACTAATTCTAAAAAAAAATCGAGTTGTTAAGTTTATATCAGTACTGCCACAATTTCTGGCAGTCCTATAAGTATTAAGGACTGCCAGAAATTGTGGCAGTCCTGAAACAAACTTGCTGTACAACAGGACTGCCACAATTTCTGGCAGTCATAGAAATATTAAGGACTGTCAGGAATCGTGGCAGTCCTGAAAGTGACTTACTGTACAGCGAGTTCCTTTCAGGAATGCCACAATATCTGTCAGTCTTAAAGTCGAAATTTTCGAATAAAAAAACATATGTTAGAGTTTATTTCAATCTTGATAATATAGTGAAATATGCATTTTAGAGTTTATTTCCATGCATTCTTTGTGAGGAAATAAGTATTTAAGGTTTATTTTCATGCAATTTTGGATTTATTTAATTTTTTTGGTGTCATCGAAATTGGGAATGAGAAGAAATTTAGAATTTTGATGGAGATGATGATGACGGAAATGATGGAGAAGAAGAATAAGATGAGAAGAAAACTAGGATTTTGATGGAGATGTGAGAATGGAAATTGTGGAGAAGAAGAAGAAAAAGAAAAAGAAAGCTAGGTTTTGGAAGATAGAGAGTGAAATTTACAAATGAGAGTAAAATTTGGAGTTGGGGGTGTGGGGTTGGGACAGCCACATAAGTAGAAAATTGGTTAGTCCGAGTAATTTTTTCTCAAATATGGACTAGCTCCAATCCTGACTAGCCCTGATCAATTTTTTATGTGCCCTTGTAAACAGCCATCCTAAATGAAAAAGTCAATGGTTGTCTGCCATGCATTTGCAGGCCAATTCAACGGACGGATAACCCAGCAGCGTTGTTATATAACAATTTTTAGGTCTGGCTCTCATGACTTTAATAAAAATATTTTTGCTAACTTTGGTTAAATGTTCAGAACAAGACTTCCAGAATATGGATCTTTGTCCTCCCAAAAATATTTCTGTTATTTCAAAAAGGTTTGAACCTCCACCTATCATACCTCTATGTTTATGCTTCCAAAATTTGAGACGCAAGGAAACTAAGACCATCTCCAATGGTGATTTCTAAAATTGAGTTCTTATCCTACTTGACATTGTACTTTAAAGAGATTTCTATCCTAGTTAGAAAAATTTCTACATAGAAATTGTAGACATACAAAAATACTCTCCAATGGTTGTCCATTTCTATCCTATGTGTCACATAGTAAAAGGACCAATTTAATGGTGTGGGGTCCAATAATAATTGTCATGAGACCATCTCCAATGGAGGTTTCTATCTTCCCTATTTCTATGGAAGAAATCCAATTTAGAAAAAACTTTTCCCAATAGTAGGTTTTATCACCATTTCTATCCTAGATGGCAATGATATAGGATGGAAACTTTCTAAGAGGGTTTCTACATGTAGAAACTTTCATAGAAATTCTCCTCTCTCTCATGACAATTATTATTGGGCCCCACACCATTAAATTTATCCTTTTACTATGTGACACATAGGATAGAAATGGAGAACCATTGGAGAGCATTTTTTGTATGTGGACCATTTCTATGTAGAAACTCTTCCAACTAGGATAGAAATCTCCTAAAAGTACAATGTCAAGTAGGATAAGAACTCAATTTTAGAAATCATCATTGGAGATGGTCTGAGAGATAGAAGAATTTCTATGAGAGTTTCTACATGTAGAAACCCTCCTAGAAAGTTGTCATCCTACATCATTGCCACCTAGGATAGAAATGGTGATAGAAATCACCATTGGAAGAAATTTTTTCTAAAATAGATTTCTTCCCTAGAAATAGGGAAGATAGAAACCTCCATTGGAGATGGTCCAATGGTGATTTCTAAAATTGAGTTCTTATCCTACTTGGCATTGTACTTTAAGGAGATTTCTATCCTAGTTGGAAGAGTTTCTACATAGAAATTGTAGACATACAAAAATGTTCTCCAATGGTTCTCCATTTCTATCCTATGTGTCACATAGTAAAAGGAACAATTTAATGGTGTGGGACCCAATAATAATTGTCATGAGAAATAGGAGAATTTCTACATGTAAAATCCTCCTAGAAAGTTTTCATCCTACATCATTGCCACCTAGGATAGAAATGGTGATAGAAACTACCATTGGGAGAAGTTTTTTCTAAAATGAATTTCTTCCATAGAAATAGGAAAGATAGAAACCCCCATTGGAGATGGTCTAAGAAAACCACTGGATGCCAAGTGGACCTCTTACTGGACATATTACAATATAACAAAACGCTCTACTCCATTTCAACCCTTTATCAAGTTAAGATCCCGAATAAATGATATGCTTCTGCGCTTGTGAACTTTTTTTTTAGTGCTTCGAGAGCTCACACGTAGAGGGGATGATGTTTTGTGTTAAGAGCTCCATTTTGGCCATCCTGATCATCCTCTACTCCATTCAACCCTATATCAAGTTAAGAGCTCACTCCACTTTGGCCATCCTGATCTTTCATATTTCATTGGTTGCTCTATCACATCACCACTAGGTACGCAAAATTTAGTATTCTCCGGAAACGGGTCGAAAGCCTCAATCTCGATAAAAATGCGGGCATAAGCCAGCCAAGACCTCTTAGCAATGGGGAGACTTGTGCGAACGGGAGCACCAATGATACTAGCCATTTTCATAATCATGGTCATGCTCCTGAGGCGAGGAGGATAGCCAAGAAAAACGTATCCAGACTTGGACCCTATCTAACTCAAAGAAAATCGCCGAAGTCCACCGTTTTAGTACTCCATCAATCTGTTAGTGCCGAGGCACAATTTTCGATGAAAAATTCTGAAACTGAAACAATTGTACACACAACGTTTCAAATGCAGCACTTTAAAGAAGATGTGCAACAGAGATCCTGGAGGATTCTGAATTACGAGAATCTAAAAAGATTCTACGTAATACACAAAAAATCTAAAGAGACTTTGTGCAAGCAACTATCGGCAGTAGAGCTTCTAAAAAGAAGTTACTGTAAAAGACAACAACATGGATGACAGGCGAGAATTAAATGCTGGGGTGAATGAACCACAGTTGCTCAAAACTTTATTCGCCCCACACGAGCACGAACAGCTTACAGGAACCAGCAAGTTCACGAAGAACTTCTGGAACGCTCGTAAGTCAATATTTGAGACTTGAACGGGCTTCCTGGACTTAACAAACTCCCTCAACTCTCTTCTTGGTGCATCTTTCAAAGGAGGCCAAGGGGCTCTATTTATAGAGTGGAGTTGAGACTTCACCTCTTCTCCTATCCGATGTGGGACTAAAATACCAATACTCAAAAATAAAGTTTGATATTTTAGATCATCCCACAATCAGCATAGAAGTGTGCCAGTCCACGCCTACCCCCCGAACACTCCCGTGCATGCACGAGACATCCTGGAGTCCGTGTCCGAGTCCGAGTCCGCACAACAAAAATTAACTTGCAACCTTGTTGGATTTAATCCTTTTTCCTTCTAGGAAAATACTTCCACATGGCACAAACTTGTGCCCCACTACACCTCATGTGCACACCTCAACACAAGCAATGTATTATATTGAGATACTCACCATTTGGTGTAGCCGATGTGGGACTATCTTTTCTAGTCCAAAGGCAAAAACACCAACAATTCCCCACATATCTCAATATATGGGTTGAGCGTTTCCCACAGTTACTGTCCATCATGCATTAGGAGAGATGTCGCTACGACTTGAATCTTCCCGCATAGGTTAAATAACAGCATGATACAAGAATGGACTAAGCCTTGAATTCTGCATCATAACTGCAATTATTCCTACTCACATAATGATATCAACTGTACTTCTGGCTGCACATTGAAGGCCTTGTGCCAGCCTGGTTCCAGTGTATAATTTTTGGGCGTCTACAAGTTTACCCTCAAGAGACGGCCTGATATCTCTGTCCATACACTATAGGTGAATTCTTTATAAAGAGTCATGGCATGAAGCATTGTGCTTCTTTGCGATGCTACGCCGCTGTGACATGGCTTAAAGCCGAGGCTTTACCCCACCTGGGTACCTCATCGTAGTGTCATACTACTGTAGCATGAGGTCACAAGCCTCTTTGTAGTGCCAAACTACCCAGCATGAAGCCTTGCGCTTCCGTGCGGTGTTACGCTGCTATGACATGGCTCGCAAAGCAGAGGCTTTACCCTACCTGGTACCTCTTCGTGGTGTCATGCCACTGTAACATGAGGACATCGTCCTCTTTGTAGTGCTGTCTACTTCTCTTTATTACGATTATCATACATCATTAGGCTACCTGCCTATTTGCGGTGCTACTCCGCTGTGACTTGGCTTGCAAAGTCGAGGCATTACCCCTGCCTGGGAACCTCATGGTGGAGTCACCCCACTGTAGCATGGAGTTACACTCCTTGTAGTGCTGCGCTACCGTGCTTCCTGTAAAGCACTTCAGGCATTCACTCTGCCTGAGAACTCATTAAGGCATTTAAGCCAACCTTCCCACAGAAACCGTTTTCCGAAGAAAACAATAGTAGACAACAGTAGTTATAGGTCCGTAACCTCTCCATGTCCAATAGAACATGTACCCACCATTCCTGATATTCTTCTGATTAGTGGTCCTCCCTTGAACCAAAATCTAGATGCCTAGTAGATAAATCTTTGAACTAATAGCATAAAACTTTATGGTAGGAATACAATAATACAATATCAGAATGCCTTCAAGCCCATTTTACAAGTTGTGTCATCGACCAGCTGGCGCTTGAGGCCCTTGGTGAACGGATCCGCCAGGTTCTCCTGACTCCGAACATCAATCACTGCAATAACACCTCTCTTGATAAGATCGTGTACTGCTATGTGCTTCAACCGCACCGTTCTCTTCTTCCCGTTGAAGAGTTCATTTGATACCACTGCTGCTGCCGCCTGGTTGTCACAGTATATCGGTATTGCCGGTATCTGAGCCCCAACCACCGGAAGATCATACATGAGCTTCCGAAGCCACTCTGCTTCATCTGCAGCAGCATCCAATGCAAAGAATTCAGATTCCATGGAGGAGCGAGATAACATAGTCTGCTTCTTCGACTTCCACGATATAGTGTAGAAGCATGGAATTTCATAACCAGAAAGTCCATGCGCCAGACACTACATGCGCTAGCACTCAGACGAAGAACTTCACAGCAAAGTCAATAAGTATAGACATTTGAAGAAGGACTTTTCATTTTATATATAAAAGTCTATTCCATGTCTAGAAAAGGTTGTACAAAGGAGAATTTCTACAAAGAAAAGATCCTAAGTCTACAGCCAGCGGCCACCATGCGCCTTCAGATAAGCGCAGCGGCCACCATGCGCCTTCAGATAAGCGCAGCGGCCACCATGCGCCTTCAGATAAGCGCAGCGGCCACCATGCGCCTTCAGATAAGCGCAGCGGCCACCATGCGTCTCCAGATAGGCGCAGCATCACTATGCGCCTCCATCCAGGCGCATCCCGCCATCTCTTCAGCAGCTCAGTTATGTGCATCCAGCCCAGCTATGTGCATCCAGCCCAGCTATGTGCATCCCTTCAGCCAAATTCTTCCAGCCAGGCTCACCTGGCCGAGCAGAGCCCAGTTATGCGCCGCTCTTCCAGCCAGGATCACCGGATAAGTGCTTCCACAAAGCATTTAACCCTCGAGGAGCACGGCAAAGCTGTGGCCAGGGGAGGCTTCCAAAGCCCAAGGAAGACCGTGATCGAAATCATGGCACAAGGAAGCTCTCAACACAACCAGAGTGGGCGACACCCACTTTGAAGGAAGAGAAAGCCTAGCACCGCCATTCCGATCTACGGCTCTTCCCGAACAACGGAGACGAGGCCCGAGCATCCCTATCTTTGGATGCAACATGCACCTTTCGCCTGCCTCGGAAGCCCTCGACTCCGTCTTTTGGATGTAACAGTCACCTTCAAGTGCATCGAAGACAACACAGCGTCTCATCTTCACCCTCGGAAGCACTTCGTCAACAGAATGCACCCGCATGTTCAAGTTCATATTGGAAGTACGTGAGGGAATGAGAAGCAAATCTTCTCTCCATGCCACTATTTATAGGCCGGGCAGATCAAACCCACGCGCCAAGTGGATGGCCCTCCGAATTCCGTGCAATGAATTTACATTAAATGGATGAACCGGACGCTTCGAATTCAGCCAAACGGCTATTTATAGCACTCGAAGAGCGAGACAGCCGCATCATTAAAAGACATGTCCGATGCGCCAGCAGCGCATCACACGGACGCGCCCTTCGGCATCAGGCGCATCACACAGACGCGCCCTACAGTACTCGGCGCATTACAGAGGGTGCGCCCCCACACATCTCCATACCGAGTGGAACGCCAACCGACGCGCCCACTCAGCTGTCCATCGAACGTCACAAACATTAAATGCTGAACTGACACCAGAGTTGGCAGCACGCCTCCCAAAGTCTGAACAGTCGACAGCTTTTTCAGAAAACGAAGCGTCGACAACGTCAGCATCATCATGACTTTATTTCGACGGCTACTGCCACGTGGCCACTCCACCAACAGCATGCGCCTCTACGGCCATGCGTCCAAATCAGCATGTGCCTCAAAAGCCATGCGCCTCAGACTGCTCTCTGATCCCGAAATACAGAAGGAAAGTCGCCTGCATGCGCCTCAAAAGCCATGCGCCCCAAATGGTTTGTAACTCCTAAAGGTTATGAGCCGCAGCCTCCTCCTGCGCCCAATCCAAGACGCAGCCCACCAGATCACTCCTCTCCACCAAATCCGAGATCTTCAAACCATGAGTCGACGACACGTGTCCTTTGATTCAACTCATCCAAGATTTCAGCAACGGAAAGATCTTCTCTCTGCTACGTGCCGGCTCACAACAGCAGTATGAAGAGTTCTCCCCCTCGATCAGGGCGCAGCATCCATGCGCCTCCATCAGCAACCTCCACGTGGCGTCCCCACACCGGCGCATCCTGCATGCGCGCATGAGCAGCCAGCCTACAAAACTATAAATAGAAGGATCATCTCCTTCACACACAGAGGACACACACAGAGGAGACTCACAACACAGAGAGAATCCACAACAGAGAATCACCGGAGAGGCAGTTCTAGACACTCAACGTCTTCCTCCTCTCTGCAAGCTCCAGCACCCAGAGCAATCAACACCTTCAGAGAACCGATAACCGTCGTCAGCCGGTCAACGGAGTCAATGCATTACCACTCGCTCCATTGGCACTAAGGACCCAGCTTAAACAAAAGTGTACTCCTAGGACTACATCTAAGTCCTATATTGTATCACTGTTCTGTTTGTATTAAAATTTCAATCAAAACAATTTTAATGGCAAACAAGCTGGCGACTCTGCTGGGGACTTCTTTCTCCTCTACCGAGAAAGTCGTGTCACAGGCCGACGACGTGAAGGTGGGCTCCTCCCACAAGACGCTGGTAGTGCGCCTCAATCAACAGGCGTACGAGGAGTTCATTTCTGAAGGAAGTGCGAGTCCTTCGAAGCGGCTGTCGAAGCCGAAGAAGACCCGCGCAGTCTGGGTACGCAAAGTCGACGCCTCGGGCACCACCGTTGAAGGGGATGCGCCCGTCCAGCCTTCCCTTCCTGCTGACGTCCTCAGCAGTCAAGGTGCGCCCGCTGATGCAGCGCATCTCTCGGGGAAGCGTGCGGCTGACCACGTTCCCCAGCCATCTTCCTCTCAGGCGAGAAAGATACGTCGACGGAGCAGGGGCGCAGCCAATGCCCCGCGCATCACTTCTGATGTGCCACAAAGAGCCTCTGTCTTTGACAGACTCACTCGCTGTAATGGCGAGGAGAATTTGGATGCTGAGTACTATGCGCCCCAGCGGGCTGGTACGAAGAAATCCAAGGCGGCACGGGCCATGCGCCACAAACGTGCTATGCCAGCAGCCGGCCAGAGGCACGCGCTTACAATCACGCGCGCTGCCGATGGCAAGCTGTACAAGGTTGACTCAAGTGCTTCTGCACCAACAACGAGTCGACCTTCAAAGTCCTCATCTCGCTTGGGCGCATTCACTGCGTGCACAACCAAGCCGAGAGAGGCAAACTCAGTGGTCTTGAACTCCCGCGCCTCCTCTGGTTGTGCGTTTGAGGTCCGTTCAAGTCACTTCAAATGCTGTGGTTCCCCCACTACTGATCGTGATGCCTGCTTGGTATTAGATCAGGGGGCGCAGCACTCACCCGACCACCCCGGCGCTTGGCCCTGCCATGCGCCTGAGAGGGGTGTGAGGGTAGCACTCTCCTCCAACGACCTGCGCAACGTGATCACTCACAAGCGCCGGTCAGGAGAGTTGACCAACAAGCACGATACGCCTCTCACGGGGCACACTTGTGCAGTGGTCACCATCAACTGCTGTTGCAAGACGGCAGTACCGCCAAAGCAGTCGGTCTTCCAACGGCTACAGTCATCGACACCCCTCCGACATCGCCTTGGGACAAAGGTGTCAGCAGAAGAGGAGCTAAAGGTTGCTTCATGCAACGTGATCTTCAACTCCTCATCTGTCCGGAAGACGACTGCCAATTCCTCGTCTTCATCCAAAAGCCAGCCGAGGAAAACCAAGGCAGCTGTCTCGACCTCTGGAGTGTTCGAAGGCACTCGGTCGAGAAAGAAGTTCTTGGAGGAAGCTGGGGGTAGCCAGACCCTTGTCGGGCCTCCTTCCGAAGACGAAGATGTCCAAAGCACAGCTGCGGCAGATCTTCATCAAGGCGAAGATGGCCTCCCTGAAGCCCCTCAAAATGACGATGTCCTCCAGGACACCGCCGGGGGTAGTGCTGGAAACGAAGAGGCCCTTCAAGACAGAGCTGAGGGCAGTCAGGCCTTTGCAGATGCGCCTGTCGAAGACGAACTCCAGAATGTGGCTGGGGGTGGCCAAACACCAGGAGAAGTGACTCCCCCACATGAGAGCGAGGCTGAGAGCGAAGCCTCAACTAATCCATCCACTTCCGGCCGTGTCATGACAGTATACATGACCGGGGGTGATCTTGAGACTGATGCGCCGCCACAGGACATTGTCCAGCGCATAGACTCGCTAGAGGGAGGACTCAAAACCCTCTCTGCCTCAATGCAAGCACTGACTCAAGCAGTGTTTGAGATGCGGTCGGCCTTGATCAGGATACCTTCAAATGGTCCCGACCCAGGAGCCAATGGAGAGTCGAGTGTGCCCCTCCAACGGACACCCTCAGACACAGAAGCACCCCGGACGTCGGAGCCCTCAAACGCTCCACTCCAGGTGGTACCTCCTTCCCCGACTCCTAGCTCCACGGAGGACGTGGTCGAAATGATCAAAGATCTGCGGGAGCGCTTCGAGTCCAAGAACAGGCAGGAGGAGCGCCAGAAGATGGGCATTCCCCAGCCTTATCCCCTTGAGTGGAACAAGGAGGTTTATCCCCCAAAGTATAAACCACAAACACTCACGCCGTATGACGGGAAGGACTCTCCACGACGGTACCTGACGTACTTCTAGTCGCAGACAGGGCATCTTCCGAAGGAGGACGCGCTCCTCACCAGCATCTTTGTTGGGGCCCTGAAAGGGGTGGCGTATGACTGGTACTGCAGCCTCCCCGATAATTCCATATCATCCTTCGACGACCTGACACGCCTCTTCCTCGACCGCTTCTACGACGGTGGGAAGGACATGACGATGGCGTCTCTCATTGAGATACGCCAGAAGGACAAGGAAACGGTTCGGGCATTCATCGAACGCTTCCGTCAGGCCTGCTTCAGGCTACCTCCAGGCATGCCAGAGCATGCACTTCTCTCCGCTTGCAGTATGAACATGCTGCCTGCAGTAAAGCTCTGGCTTAACTCTACTCCCCCTCCCGACTGGAGCTCCCTAATCATCGAAGCTGAAGCTGCAGAGAAGAAGGCGGCCAATGCACGTCTTCTGGGTGTTAGCTTCCCCGCCTTTGACGATAAGGGGAAAAAGTCCGCAATCAACAACTCCGGACGAGAAACAAAGGGGAAACAGGCATTGACTGTTAATGCCTCGAAGGGCGCATCTGCGCCTACTCAAAAGCCTCCACTGGCACCGAGACCCAAGGAGGTTTATTCATTCAATGATGATGACACCCTGCAACTCTTTGAGATACTGAAGCAGGGTGACAAGATCAAGCTTCCGGACCCGAAGCGGCCCGATGAAGTCGGGAAAGTGGACAACCCGAGGTACTGTCACTACCATCGGTTTGTCGGACACCCGACCAAGGACTGCTACGTCCTCAAAAATTACATCCAGCGCATGATCAATGCGGATGTAATCTCCGTCGACTACGAAGAGAAGACGGTGTCAGCTAATGTGGTGTCACTTCAGTTCGGCACCTTGCCGCCGACTACCACACAAGATGGCGTCGTCCCCATCCCTAAGGCGACAATGGAGGTGGTGAACTTGCCACCCACCCGTGACAATGTGAGTGGACTTGTCCCACTCACCACATCTCGAGGAGAGGTCCTCTGGGTTCACCCCGACCTCGTCTCCGAGGTAACTCAACCGGAGGTACGCCCTACCTCCAAAGCAAAAGGCAGGAAGATCAAGTCTTGCCGCACGGTCTCTTCTTCAACGGAAGAGGCGCTTCCTGTGCAGACGCGTGCACAACAGAACTCCCAGCCCGATGAAGCTGCCGTCGAAGTGGTGCCTCCTGGCACCATCCCTGAGGAGGGTCCATCCAAGCCCTCAGCAGCCAATAAACAAAAGCAAGTGGAGGCCCGTTTCGACAGACCTCTGCGGAAAGAAAATACTTCGGGGCTAGCCAAGCCCCACAATTTTGATATTTTGGCACAACTGGCCAGTACTCCTGCACGCTTGTCTTTGTTTGAGCTCCTGCGTCTCTCCAAGGACTCCCGAGAAGCTCTCTACGAAGCTCTGAAGGATGCCGAATCCTTTCTCAGTCAAATCAAGCAGCCTGAAGACCTCCCAACTACTTGTGCACACTGTCATTGTGCGGATGAAGTTATCCCAAACATAACTTTCACCCAACAAGACATGCTGCTCAAGCATCACCGACATAACCGACCGTTGTATTACACAGGGTATATCGATTCGGTAAAGGTGAGCAGGATTCAGATCGATCCGGGGTCTTCCCTAAGCATCATTCCAAAGGCGCTGCTATCAAAGCTGGGGATCCCAATGTACCGGCTGGCGCCCTCCAATACGACCATCAGTGGCTTCAACGCTAGCAAGAGCGAGCCACTGGGCAAGATCCGGCTGAAGTGTCATATCGGCAGCCTCAAAACAGAGGTGACTTGTTATGTGGTGGATGCCGAGGTCAACTACAACATCTTACTCGGACGACCATGGTTACATGAGTACATGGTGGTGCCCTCCACGCTCCACCAATGCATGAAATATGTATCCACCAACGGCGTCATCCGGACGGAGTTTGCAGATATCGATCCCTTCAAAGGGATTGAGGCCTACTTCACCGATTCCGACTTGTACAAGCCACTTGACGAGGAGGAAGCCAACGACGCCGATGATGAAGTAGAGACGGCAACAGAGCCGGACTTGGAGCCCGAAATGACTCCCGACGCCCCCTTGAAAATCCGATTGAAGGGCAAGCCTCCCCAGAAGGCACCTCCAATGAGCATCAAGCTATCAGGGAAAGCACCGACCCACGAAGCTCCCCTGAAGATACGCCTCAAGGGAAAGCCACCTCAAACAGCGGCTCCCCTGGTGGTAAAATTACAAGGGAAGGCGCCACTCATCGGAGGCGCAACCGAGGCACCTCTCAAGGTGCGTCTTAAAGGCAAGCCGCCGCAGTCATCCAAAATGTCGGAGAGGGCTCACATAACCCTCTCAGACCCCAAAGTCAGAGCGGTGGAGGACTCTCCTGATCCGGCCCCAGTGCTTACAGATGAGGAGCTTGGCGAATATATCTCTGCTGATGTAGACGCACCCTCCTTAGACAATGTAATCCCAAGGGATAAAATCTCGCACTTTATCAATAATAGAGTGTCTTTCAATTATTCTTGTCTTCCACACTGGAATGCCATGTATACATTAGACAACGCTCTACGGTCGTTGCAAACACAAATAACGACCGTCCACCATAATCGAGTGGCCCCGTCTCAAGGAGTCTTCATAATCCCCCCACGAAGCCGAGACGAAGGCACCATCATCTCGGGCAAAGTCGAGCGTCATCAGGACCTCCCGTCAATCGAGCCCGAACCTGATACCGGCAGAGTACAAGTCTATCGGTACACGGATACGGCAAAGCGCATCATCCAAAAGATGGGCTACGACCTGAAAAGCAATAAAGGCCTAAACTACGGCAAGGGTCGGCATCTCCCTGTCCGGCTTTCGATGCCCAATGGAAAGCCACAGGATTACTACAATCGGACTCGACGGGGGTTAGGCTATGTCACGCCGCCATCAACTCCAGAGAGTTCAGACGCAGAAGACATTGAACATTCCCACTCGTCTAAAGCATCGACGTGGGATTCCGATACCAGTATCGGATCAGTCTTCAGGAAAGTGCTGTCAGCTAACATGACATCGGCGCAACCTCAGAAAGATGAAGGCGAAGACCAACCGCCGGAACCCTTCGAAGAGGAACCCTGGGCTCAACGTCTAGGAGAACAATGGGAATCTCGTTTTGAGTTACGAGAACCTCCCACCGAAGACGAAGTCGAGCAGATCGACCTCGGGGATGGGTCTTCTTCTAAACCCATCTTTATCAGCAAAAGCTTGGAAGGAGAAGACCGAGAATCTTTAGTCCAACTGGCTAAAGAGTATATCGACGTCTTCGCCTGGAGCTACGAAGACATGCCGGGTCTCGATCCACAGATCGCGATGCATAGGTTGAACATCTTACCAGATGCCAAACCTATCAAACAACAACAGCGACGCTTCCGCCCGGACATCATGAATGCCATCGATCAAGAGGTGGACAAGCTCTTGACCAGTGGCTTCATCCGGGAGGAACAACACCCGGACTGGGTAGCCAACGTCGTCCCTGTCACCAAGAAGAACGGGAAGATACGAGTCTGTATCGACTTCAGGGATCTCAACTCTGCTTGCCCGAAGGATGAATTTCTGCTCCCAATCACCGACGTAATGATCGACAACACATGTGGCTTTGAACGCATGTCCTTCATGGACGGGTATTCAGGCTACAATCAAATCAAGATGTTCCTCGATGACGTAAAACATACGTCATTCAGGACTCCGAAAGGTGTTTTCTGCTACACAGTAATGCCCTTCGGCTTGAAGAATGCCGGTGCAACATACCAACGGGCGATGAGTACCATCTTCCGTCAACATCTTCGCAAGACAGTTGAGTGTTATGTTGACGACATCGCAGTCAAAAGCCGCCTCAAAAGAGATCACCTACAGGACCTGAGGACGGTCTTTGATCTCATGCGGGCACATCAACTCAAAATGAACCCCGCTAAATCCTTCCTGGGGGTTTCTAGCGGCAAATTCTTGGGCTTTGTCATCACGGCAAAAGGCATTCATGTCGATCCCGAGAAGACTAAAGCCATCCTCAACATGGACCCTCCGAAGAACCTTCGAGAACTTCGGGGCTTACAGGGACGTCTGGCATACATCCGGAGGTTCATAGCAAACCTCTCCGGTAAATGTCAACCCTTTACTCAGCTCATGAAGAAGGGAGTCTCTTACGTCTGGACAGAGGAGTGCCAAAAGGCTTTCGACGACATCAAGGCTTACTTGACAAGCCCGCCAGTCCTAGTGGCACCTGTCGCCGACAAACCATTCCTCCTCTACGTCCGTGCCATGGATCATTCCCTCGGCGCTTTACTGGCTCAAAACAGCGATGCAGGCTACGAGCAAGCAATCTACTACCTCAGTCGAACTCTCATCGGGGCCGAACACCGGTACAACCCCGTTGAAAAGGAGTGCTTGGCTTTGGTGTTTGCCATTCAGAAGACTCGTCATTACGTCTCGGGCCAGACAATTCACGTCATCTACCGAGTCAATCCACTCAGAGTTCTCATGACGAAGCCAGGGTCATTAAACTCCCGGCTGGCTACATGGGCGATCCTACTAACGCCATACAACATGGTGTTTGTCCCGCAGAAGGCGGTCAAGGGTCAGGCTCTAGCTGACTTTTTAGCTGCACACCCCATCCCAGAATCTTCAAAACTCTATGAAGACATCCCGGATGAAGTCCAACAATCAAACGTCACTGAAGGAAGCCCTGTTTGGCGGATGTTCTTCGATGGCGCTTCAAGAACAGGCCCCAACGGCCAAATCATCGCAGGAGTGGGGGTAGTCTTGGTCTCCCCCGATCAGCTGGTCATCCAGCGCGCATATTCTCTTTCGAAGCCGTGCTCCAACAATGTTGCTGAGTACAACGCACTCGTCATGGGACTCCAGCTAGCACAACAGCTGGGGGTGGATCATCTGGAAGCCTACGGCGACTCGAAACTCGTCGTAAACCAGATTCGGGGGCAATACGAGGTTCGCCATGAAGATTTGATCCCTTACCATGAAGTTGCATTGAACATCATTTCAACCTTCACTGGGTTCTTCATCGAACATGTACCCCGTCTACAAAACTTGGAGGCTGACGCTCTGGCTGGCCTCGCAGCCTCATTGGCCGCGCCCCTTAGGACTCAACACTATGTCACGGTAACTGGCCGAGACTTGATTTGTCCCAGAAACAACCTATGTTTGCAAATGGCTCACGCCGTACCGACAAACACCGATGTTAATGTCCGAGACTGGAGATTCCCGTTCATCGACTTCGCCGTCTACGGAATCCTTCCGGAAGACCCGAAGGAAGCCGTCTCAGTCAGGAGACGCTCTCTTCGATTCTACTACGATACAGCCACTAAAATGCTGTACCGACGCTCCTTCGACGGGCTTCTCCTTCGATGCCTGTCTAACGAAGAAGCAGCCGAAGCTCTTCGAGAAGCTCATGACGGAACTCGCGGAGCTCACCAACCAGGTCCTAAGTTGCAAGATCGACTGCGACGTATGGGCTACTACTGGCCAACCATGGCCGCCGACGCAGTGGAATATGCTAAGAAGTGCCATGCATGCCAACTTCATGCAGACTTCATACATACACCGTCTGAACCTCTACATCCTACAGTCGCCTCCTGGCCATTCGAAGCCTGGGGCATGGACATTGTAGGACCAATCACCCCTCCTTCATCAAGAGGACATCGTTTCATCCTGGCCATCACCGATTACTTCTCCAAATGGGCGAAAGCAGTCCCACTAGCGGAAGTAAAAAGCTCCAGGGTGGTCAGCTTTATCAAACACCATGTCATTTACCGTTTCGGAGTACCCAGGCGAATCATTCATGACAATGGTCCCCAGTTCATCAGCCACATTTTCAGCAGGTTCTGTGACAAGAATCGCATTCAAAACGTGGCCTCAACCGCCTACAATCCGGCAGCAAACGGATTGGCCGAGGCGTTCAACAAAACTATCGTCAGGCTGCTCAAAAAGGTCGTGTCATCTAACAAACGCGACTGGGACGAAAAGCTCGGCGAATGTCTTTGGGCCTACCGCACAACGGTACGGACCCCAACAGGCAACACACCATTTTCCCTAGTCTACGGGAGCGAAGCGGTGCTGCCTCTCGAGATCCAGATCCCCTCACTCCGAGTAGCGATCACAAATAAACTCACAGAAGAAGACAATCAACGTCGTCGTCTGCGGGAACTGGAGGCACTTGACGAAAAGCGTCTCCTAGCTCAACAACGCATCGAACTTTACCAAGCCCGTATATCACAGGCTTTCAACAAGAAGGTCAAGCAAAGAACTTTCCAAGTTGGCGACCTGGTTTTAGCAGTCAGAAGGCCAATGGTGTTAACTCACAAGACACCAGGGAAGTTCGAGCCCAAATGGGAAGGACCCTTCATCATTGAGACGGTATACTCAAACGGTGCTTACCGCCTCGCCAAACCCAATGGGGACTTGTTCATGATGCCCATCAACGGCGAGTTCCTAAAGAAGTACTATTCTTGACATCCTCCAAGACATGTATTTCCCCAAACAACCTCTTTTCACAAAATCAAACGCTTCCGGAACCCAGCTGTTCCGTGGCATCCTTCCGTAGAAAGATAACCACGTCCACATTACCTCTGAGTTGTCTCTCTACATCATACAAAGCGGAACCTTACATTTCGTGAGCTTACGCTATCCTTCATGTTTACCACGTCCACATTACCTCTGAGTAAACATCCCGTACAAACAACTCCTGTGTTGTTGTACATTGATCGCAGAACTTCCACGTCCACATTACCTCTGAGTTGTTCAGCGTATCCCCCAGGATCATTCCTACCACGTCCATAAATACCTCTGAGTAGGAAGATTCTATCATTTGAACCTAATGATTGCCATGTCCACATTACCTCTGAGCAAACATGTTGGTTCCTTCAAACTTATTATCTGTACCTAAAAACTAAGGTGCGCAAAAGATAATAGGTCCACATAAATCATCAAGTTCATGAGATCAAAAATGAACACATCACAAAAAAAAAGAGATAGTGTATTTCTTTATTTTTCAAAAAAAAAGGGAGTACAGAAATACGCTATTTCCCCAGCAAGAGTTGCAAAAACACATAAAAAGAAGAGAAACTACAGTCCCCGATCCTCTCCAGGGTGGGATGAGAGTTCTCTGACTCGACGTCTCAGGTCGGCAGTACGAGTTTCCACAGTCGCCTGGACTCGGAGCTCGGCTTCTTGACGCATTAATCCTACAACCTCAGCGGAAGTTTTACTCTCATACTTCTCATCAAGCTGTCGTCACTGCTGAGCCAAAGCAAGGGTCCGCTGAGTAAGAGTCGATTCCTCCTGCTTGAATGCCACGTGTTCAGCCAGGACACGATCAGCTTCTAGTTGAAGTTGGGCCCGCTGGTCTTCAAGACGGCGCATCTGAGCATCAACCTCTGTGATGTTAGCGTCCACCGCAGCCCGCTTCTCCGTCGTCTTCTCCATAGATTGAGACAACTGCTCCGCCGCAGCCTCAGTCCCAGCCACTTCACGCTCCCAACTGCTCACATCGGCCCGATGGGAAGCCTCGATTTCAGCAATCAACTTCCCTATCTCTGCATCTATCAAGACAGAGAGGTCATTTCGTTGGATGCGCTGCAGTTCTGCGAGCCGCTCGTCCAGCTCAATCACCGAAACCTCCAGAATTTCGGCCATATGGTCATGGCCTTGGTGAATGCGGATCAGCTCGATACAAGGCATTGCCAAAGCTTTTGCTGTCGCAAAGCTCCCCTTGCCATCCATCACTGCAGATACACCTTTCTCCAGCATTTTGTACACTCCCTCGATGAGGAACTTCACATACTCGTCGGCATCCGCCAGCACCTGCGGCGTCATAGCAGGAGTTGGGGGAGCTACTACAGTTTGCGGACCGGAGAAAGATCCGCCAACCTCGATCTGAGAGGCTTGAACCTCGGCAGCAATAGGCTCTTCATCAACAGGGGCCAAACTGCTAGCCCGAGGAACCGAAGGAACAGAAGAAGCTGGCACATGCGTCGTGATAGTACCCCAAGTGGAAGGAGCAACAGAGGGTTCCACACCCTTACCCTTCTCAAGCCCGGAGAAATCACCGACGTCAACGGCCACCTCTTCTACCCCCGACGTTCTATCAGCATCAGCTACCTCTCCCGGCAAAACGGGAAGATCAACATTTATCTCCTGGCCAGCCCCAGGAGACAAGACCGGCAGAAGGGTCTCATTCTTCTCAAGTCCCCCTACAGGGACAAAATCTGTCGCTACCGCCTGATCGGTAGCCATCTCTATATCCATGGTTGAAGCCAAGGAAGGATTTGGCAATGATTCAGCCGACCTCCCTTCATCATGACAAGGAGGGGAATCAACCCTCTCCTCTATCCTCACTGCTTCTGCTGCCCCCGCAACAGACTCCCGCAGCTCCGGAGCGATGTCATCGGAAGATGATGAACTCCATTCCTCTTCATCACCAGGAAGCTGCGCACTTGCTAAACCTTCGATATGTGAAGCCTCCGCTGTGGCCTTCGTCACCTCGGAAGCTGCTGCACCCTCAGGTTCCCTCCTGACATAACCCGGGGATACCGGAACCTCTACGATGACAGTATCCTCCGGATCTTCCTCCATGAGAGACATCATTGTCGATGGGATACGCACTCCAGACGAGCTCGCCATCTCTTCTCGCCTACTCCCACCCGACTTTGGGGTACGAGGTTTTCTTTTTAGCGGCTCCTACAAAAGAAGATGGGGCCTCGTAAGTAGCGGAACCAAAATCAGATTTAGTAGGATGTCCTTACCTCTTCGAACGTCGAATCCGATGACACCGTCGGTAACGATGCCTTCTTCTGCTTCTTCGACACAAGAGATTCAGCCCCTGTATCTGCACATCGTTTCGATCGATCGCCCGAGGGTTCTGCTTGTGATGCGGAGGGGGCACTCCGTTGACCCACCCCTGACGGACGATGCGACCGGGCCTTCACTGGCGTATCCCCAATCGCTGCTAACTGGGTGCCTGCGATAAGACTGGTCTCCCTGTCATATCCGGAGGGCGGGGCAGCCATAACACAGTAAAATTTGGCGGCCGAGTAAAGAATGGGCGGCCGCGGATCGGGGACGGGCAACGTAAAACGAGCTCCGGTACATCCGACATTATAGTAATGCCAAGCTCGTGCACCATCCAACAAACTTCCAACATACCCCAGGGTAATACTGGGGTTATCCAACATCATCTGAGCATAACCAAATTGCCGCGCAAAGCGGCTCGGCAAGTACGGTTCCAGGTAGCACTGATTCCTGTTCCGGTACACCAGATGGGACGGCCGGATACTTTGCAACCAGCGGAATCCCCATTGAGGCAGAGTGGTGGTACCTTCGCCCAGGTCCCTTAAATCCTCGTTGGCCTCAAAACCTAAATAGATGGGACCAACTTTGGTGATCTCCCAATCCTGAAGACGGGATAAAACCTTTCTACAAACCGGGACACCAGTATGCGACCAGCTCCTCCGATGGAAACGACGAAGGAATGCATCTCCAGTCTTATAATCTCCTTCCGAGCCTGGGCTCATCACACTGGGATGATGCAGAATCAGCCATCCCATCAAATAGTGAAACGGCAGTTCGGTACGCGGGAAGTTATTTTTTTTGCCTCTATCATGAATCACATTTCCAGCAAACTCTCGCAAACCTCGCTGCAGGTTACATACCATTGCGGGGAGGAGAGCCAAGCGCCTGCCGAAGACCAATTTTACGGCTGGCAGAATTAAGTTTCGAGTCACCCTCTCGACGGCACCGGATCCACCTGCGAACACGCAATCCCGGAGCCATATCATCAGATAGGCGACCAAAACCGCCTTGGATGACATTGGATAAGCAAGGTGCCAGAAGCAGCTGTAGGAGCGTGCATCTGACTGCTGGTCTTCATTTCCTCGAGGATTCTTCTCCCCTAACGTGCTCATTTCGGACAGCACCTCGCTACGAGAGAGCGTCGGCGGAGTAGAAAACTTCGAAGAATCCTCTTTGTCTTGTCTAAAGACATAATCTCTCCAAGCGGTCACATGGGGCTGCGACCCGCTTTTATCCCTTTTCTGCACATAGTAATGATGACTCGTCACTTCCTTGAAGACGGCCGTCATCTCATCAGCTCTGTCCCCCAGGACCTGAAGTTCCGCATTGGTTGGAAAGTACTCTTCATAGGGCTCCGACCCCAAAGGGAGTTTAGACACCTCATACATCTCATGAAGTGCGAGCCCTAACTCCCCTACCGGAGTAAAGAAGGTCCCGGTATGAATATCAAACATCTCCAGGAGTGCGAGGAACATGTGCCTATTAAGGTCAACACCCGCCTGGTTAGCACGGATCGCGGCAGTCAACCCGATCTCTCGGAGCTCAGTCCGAAATCGCGACAAGATCCAGAGCGTCAGTTTATCCCATTTGGAGACGTAATGACACCAACCCTCCACCCGAAACTCTCCTGTCGGGTAGGAGCGTTCCATCAAAAACATACGATGTGTAAAAGTCGAAGCACTATAAGCAAGCGTATCAATGGGTACATCACTGTAGAGGCTCCCAGGACGTAAAGTCCGCCAAGTGTAAGAAGACCCAGACCGTACAACGGTCAAATCATCCCTTTGGTCGGAAGTAGAATCAATTTGAATGACACCAGTCACCGCTCCCTCCTGAGAAGGGGTAAGCTCCCAAGACATCCTCCTCTGGGAAACAAGGCGACAGAAGGACGTCAAAGGCCACTGACGTTCAAGTTGCTTAACAGTCATATGCACTCCATTCGCAGTAAAGAACCAGTCCTCCTTGACCTTCAGCACTGACGAGTCAGTAGAAGTGAGACGGTCTCCAAACAGGAACTCAGGCTTCAGGAAGGTCACTTTATCAGATGTGGAAGATTTAATGACTCCACGCTCCATCAACCGTTTGAGGAACCAATGCTGCTGTTCACGGATTAGGGTCATTCTCTCAGGAGGCTGATCCAGCATAAGAGCATCTTGAGCAGGGTTTATCACTTCCTCGTTATGCTCTACTCCCATTTGGTTGAAGGCAGCCTCCAAGAAAACTTCACTCAAAAGCGGGATTGCCATCGACACTAGCAAAAGATCAGAAAAAGTCAGAAGAGAACACACAATGTGTCTAAAGGAGAAAACTGCGGCGCATCATCAGGGATTGAACCCATGCGTATGGCCTCGGCGCATCATCAGGGTTTGAACCTATGCGCGTCAGCAGTATGGCCTCGGCGCATCATCAGGGTTGAACCCATGCACGTCAGCAGTATGGCCTCGGCGCATCATCAGGGTTTAAACCCATGCGCGTCAGCAGTATAGCCTCGGCACATCACCAGGGTTTAAACCCATGCGCGTCGGCGGGCAAAGACCGCGGCACATCATTAAAGACTCAAGGCCTATGTGCGTTGGCGTACGGACAACGAGACTTACCAACCACCTCCGGCCGAACTTCGACAGGCCGACGGGGAACGACAGCCGCCGCAACTTCCGCGGACTCCTTCGCTTTTTCCTTCCCCTTGCCGGCAGCACCGCGAGGAGTCTTGGGAGCCATTCTCTCGAGGAAGGAGAAGTTAGGGTTTTGAAGAAGAAACTCTAAAGAAGCAGAGGCACAGAGAAGAAGAACCCTTTCTCTCTCCAACTCTTACCTATTTATAGGGCTTCGTCGCACGCGTGAACAGATGACGTGTGATCTCAGCCATCGCCTCGGGTTCTGTGCAAGGATAGCAGCAAATGAAACCAAAAGATCATCATTAATCTTTTCGGTTACCGAGGCACCATCATCATTAACTGAGAAGAGCATGCGCCCGAACAGGCATGCGCCCAGAAATCATGCGCCCTGACCTCCATGCTTCTTATTCAAAGTATTCCAAAACTTATTCAAAAGTTTTGAAAACTTTGAAGGGGGTCTTGTAGAAGCATGGAATTTCATAACCAGAAAGCCCATGCACCAGACACTACATGCGCTAGCACTCAGACGAAGAACTTCACAGCAAAGTCAATAAGTATAGACATTTGAAGAAGGACTTTTCATTTTATATATAAAAGTCTATTACATGTCTAGAAAAGGTTGTACAAAGGAGAATTTCTACAAAGGAAAGATCCTAAGTCTGCAGCCAGCGGCCACCATGCGCCTTCAGATAAGCGCAGCGGCCACCATGCGCCTTCAGATAAGCGCAGCGGCCACCATGCGCCTTCAGATAAGTGCAGCGGCCACCATGCGCCTTCAGATAAGCGCAGCGGCCACCATGCGCCTTCAGATAAGCGCAGCGGCCACCATGCGTCTCCAGATAGGCGCATCATCACTATGCGCCTCCATCCAGGCACATCCCGCCATCTCTTCAGCAGCTCAGTTATGTGCATCCAGCCCAGCTATGTGCATCCAGCCCAGCTATGTGCATCCAGCCCAGCTATGTGCATCCCTTCAGCCAAATTCTTCCAGCCAGGCTCACCTGGCCGAGCAGAGCCCAGTTATACGCCGCTCTTCCAGCCAGGATCACCGGATAAGTGCTTCCACAAAGCATTTAACCCTCTGGCTGGAACCAAGGAAGAGAGGACCACGGCAAAGCTGTGGCCAGGGGAGGCTTCCAAAGCCCAAGGAAGACCGTGATCGAAATCATGGCACAAGGAAGCTCTCAACACAACCAGAGTGGGCGACACCCACTTTGAAGGAAGAGAAAGCCTAGCACCGCCATTCCGATCTACGGCTCTTCCCGAACAACGGAGACGAGGCCCGAGCATCCCTATCTTTGGATGCAACAGGCACCTTCCGCCTGCCTCGGAAGCCCTCGACTCCGACTTTTGGATGTAACAGTCACCTTCAAGTGCATCGAAGACAACACAGCGTCTCATCTTCATCCTCGGGAGCACTTCGTCAACAGAATGCACCCGCATGTTCAAGTTCATATTGGAAGTACGTGAGGGAATGAGAAGCAAATCTTCTCTCCATGCCACTATTTATAGGCCAGGCAGATCAAACCCACGTGCCAAGTGGATGGCCCTCCGAATTCCGTGCAATGAATTTACATTAAATGGATGAACCGGACGCTTCGAATTCAGCCAAACGGCTATTTATAGCACTCGAAGAGCGAGACAGTCGCATCATTAAAAGATATGTCCGATGCGCCAGCAGCGCATCACACGGACGCGCCCTTCGGCATCAGGCGCATCACACAGACGCGCCCTACAGTACTCGGCACATTACAGAGGGTGCGCCCCCACACATCTCCATACCGAGTGGAACGCCAACCGACGCGCCCACTCAGCTATCCATCGAACGTCACAAACATTAAATGCTGAACTGACACCAGAGTTGGCAGCACGCCTCCCAAAGTCTGAACAGTCGACAGCTTTTTCAGAAAACGAAGCGTCGACAACGTCAGCATCATCATGACTTTATTTCGACGGCTACTGCCACGTGGCCACTCCACCAACAGCATGCGCCTCTACGGCCATACGTCCAAATCAGCATGCGCCTCAAAAGCCATGCGCCTCAGACTGCTCTCTGATCCCGAAAGACAGAAGAAAAGTCGCCTGCATGTGCCTCAAAAGCCATGCACCCCAAATGGTTTGTGACTCCTAAAGGTTATGAGCCGCAGCCTCCTCCTGCGCCCAATCCAAGGTGCAGCCCACCAGATCACTCCTCTCCACCAAATCCGAGATCTTCAAACCATGAGTCGACGACACGTGTCCTTTGACTCAACTCATCCAAGATTTCAGCAACGGAAAGATCTTCTCTCTGCTACGTGCCGGCTCACAACAGCAGTATGAAGAGTTCTCCCCCTCGATCAGGGCGCAGCATCCATGCGCCTCCATCAGCAACCTCCACGTGGCGTCCCCACACCGGCGCATCCTGCATGCGCACATGAGCAGCCAGCCTGCAAAACTATAAATAGAAGGATCATCTCCTTCACACACAGAGGACACACACAGAGGAGACTCACAACACAGAGAGAATCCACAACAGAGAATCACCGGAGAGGCAGTTCTAGACACTCAACGTCTTCCTCCTCTCTGCAAGCTCCAGCACCCAGAGCAATCAACACCTTCAGAGAACCGATAACCGTCGTCAGCCGGTCAACGGAGTCAACGCATTACCACTCGCTCCATTGGCACTAAGGACCCAGCTTAAACAAAAGTGTACTCCTAGGACTACATCTAAGTCCTATATTGTATCACTGTTCTGTTTGTATTAAAATTTCAATCAAAACAATTTTAATGGCAAACATATAGCAGCTCCGCCCATGGCAAATACGAATCCACCTGTGGAATACTCGTTCTCCATATCTGAACACCAGCTAGCATCACTGAAGCCTTCCACTACTGACGGATCTCCGCTGTAGAAAAGTGCATATGTTTGAGTTTTCTTGAGATATCTCATAACACGCTTCACAGCTTTTCAGTGCTCAACGCCTGGATTGCTAGTGAACCGACTCAGCATTCCCACTGCAAAAGCTATGTCAGGCCTTGTGGCAGCAGTAGCGTACATCAAGCTTCCGATGACACTAGCGTACTCCAACTGCCTGACGCTTTCCCTCGAATTTGGCTCCAGCTTTTGATCACTCCGGTACGGTGTATCAATAAAAGGAAGATCTTGATACCCGTAGCGAGTGAGCATCTTCTCAATATAATGAGATTGTGACAGCGCTATTCCAGTGCCTGTCCGAATGATCTTGAGCCCCAAGATTACGTCGGCATCCCCCAAGTCCTTCATACTGAATTGGTCGAGAGGAATTTTTTTGTCTCTGTGACGCAGCTTAAATCCGTACCTAGGATTAGCATGTCGTCCATGTAAAGACATACGATTACTCCTCTTCCGTCAGCAAACTTCGTATAGACACACTTGTCTGTTTCACTGACCCTGTAGCCATTTGACCTTATCACCTTGTCAAACTTCTCATGCCACATTTTGGGAGCTTGTTTCAAACCATACAGAGACTTCATCAACTTGTAGACTTTGTCTTCCAGACCTCTGACGATAAAACCTTCTAGTTGTTGCATGTAGATCTCTTCGGTCAGCTCGCCATTAAGGAATTCCGTTTTCACATCCATCTGATGTATCACCAGCTTGTGTATTGCTGCTAGAGCAATTAACAATCTGATGGTTGTCATCCGAGCTACTGGAGCATAAGTGTCAAAGTAGTCGATCCCCTGCTTCTGAGCAAACCCCTTGGCCACTAGCCTGGTCTTGAACTTGTCAATGGTTCCATCTGCTTTCATCTTCTTCTTGAAGATCCATTTGCATCCGATGGGTCTTGCTCCTTCTGGCATGTCAACCAATACCCATGTGTTGTTGGAGGTGATTGAGTCAATCTCGTTGTCTATCGCCTCCTTCCAGAATACAGCATCTCTGGTCTTCATCGCCTCATCATAGGTAAGCGGATCTGCTTCCACATGATAGGTGAAGAAGTCATCTCCGAAGTCTTTCGGCCTCCTCGTTCGCTTAGTTGACGGCTCAACGAGTTCTGGTTCAGCTGGTGTCTCCTTGACGACAGCTTCATCTTGGACTACTGGTTCATTAAAGACTTCTGTCTGCTTTGTACCCTCATCATTCTCCGAAAGATCTGCGAGAACAATATTCTTGTATTTTGCAAACTTGTCTTCAAAGTATTCAGCATCGCGAGATTCAATGATATGGTTTGACTCGATATCAAGGAATCTTCGAGCATCACTCTTCTCGGCATACCCCAAGAAGATCGCCTTCGTAGTCCTTGTCCCCAGCTTCTGAATCTTCAGATCCGGGAGCTTCACATAAGCCAGACACCCCCACACTCGAATGAAATTCAAGTTAGGTCTGACTTTGAACCAGAGTTCATGAGGAGTTATGTCAGAAGTTGCATATGGCACTCTGTTCAGAATGAACGTTGTCGTTAGTGCAGCTTCTCCCCAGTAACACTTTGGAAGACCCGCAGTCAACAGCATGGAGTTCATCATCTCTGTCAACGTTCTGTTCTTCCTTTCTGCTACTCCGTTGGATTGAGGAGAGTACGGAGCCGTTGTCTCATTGATGATTCCATGTTCTTTGCAGAATGATAAGAATTCATGAGACCGATACTCCCCGCCTCGATCACTCCTTAACCTCTTGAGTTGTTGTCCAATTTGCCGCTCAGCCTCGGCCCTGAACTCCTTGAACTTCTCGAATGCTTCGTCTTTAGACTTGAGCAAGTAGACGAAAGCATACTTTGAGAAGTCATCGATGAAAGTAATAAATACTTCATCCCGGCCTTTGTAGAGAATTGTTTGAAGTCACAGATATCTGAGTGAACCAACTCCAGAAGATCTGTGCTTCGATGGACCCTGTGAAAGGGTTTTCTTATGATCTTCGTCTGAGCACATACTTCGCATTTCTCTACCTTACCTCCACACTTGGAGATAAGTCCTAGACTAGACATTTTGTTAATCCTTTTACAATGAACATGTCCTAGCCTATTATGCCACAACTCAAGAGAATAATCAGAAAAAGTGATTGCATTTATATTATTATGCTGGGTTACAACAAGCTGAATCTTGTACATTCCTTCAGTTTGGAAAGCTTTCCCGAAGAATGTACCCTTCTTGGACATCACCAACTGGCCAGCATTGATGTCCATCCTCAAGCCTGCGTTGCAGAGCAAACTTCCAGAGATCAGGTTCTTAGCAATTACTGGAACATGCTTCACACCTTGAAGCGTCAGAGTGTTCCCCGATGTGAGTTTCAGCTCCACCGTCCCGATCCCCAGTACTTCAGCTTGTGCCTGGTTTACCATTATGACCTTCTCTGAAGTTGGCTCATAAGCGACGAACCAGTCTTTGTCTGAACAGACATGGCAGGTCGCACCAGTGTCTATCCACCAGTCCAAGTCAGCCCCCACAGTTGCAACCTGTGCTATCATGGCAACTAGATTAGTAATCATAGAAACCTTACTAGGCTTACCTTGTTCTTTGGGCTTGGACTTGCATTCGAATTTGTAGTGGCCCTTCTTGCCACAATTGAAGCAAGTCACATGGGACTTGGACTTCTGCTGCTTGAAAGCAGGACCCTTCACTTTCAGATTCGTGAAGTCCTTTTTTTTGTGATGAGAAGCAGCCTGCTTCCCGTGGTACTCTCTGGTTTGGACCAGATTTGCCTTCGCCAGTTGTTTGGACAGAGTATCCATCTTCTGTTGAGAGCGCATCTCGTCCTCAACATGGATCTCTTGCAAGAAATCTTCTAAGCTAATTTCTATCTTCTTTCGATGCATCCTTGCATAGAAGTTGCTCCATTCTGTAGGAAGTTTCGTGACGATCCCTCCAACGACAAACTTGTCGACGAGGGGCATGTTCTCGTCTTCTAGTTTCTGACGCAACTTCAGAAACTCCTTCACTTGGGGCAGCATCGCCTTCTCGTCTTCGAAGGTCCACTTGTGGTATTTTTCTACCATGAAGATCTTAGACCGGTTCTCGTCATCTTCATAGAGCTTTTCCAAGGAGTCCCATATCTTTTTAGCAGATGTCTTCTTGGAGTAGGACTCTGCCAGAGAGTCTTCCATGGAATTGAGTATCAGTAGTTTGCATATACTGTTTTCTCTCTTCCACTTTGCTTGCTTGGTCGTAGCAGCGGCCACAGCCGCAGCAGATCCAGTGGTTGGAACGATCGGTTCTTCTTCTGACAGCACGTGATCAACATTCACGAGTTGAAGATTTAAAGTGACCTTTCGTCTCCATATCTGGAAGTGTTCGCCATCGAATTTTTCCAACTTGTTAAAGCCGGTATCGATGAGCGAAGCACGAGAATTATCCATCTTCTCAATAAAGCTTTGAGATTGTTAGTGCCGAGGCACAATTTTGATGGAAAATTCTAAAACTGAAACAATTGTATATACAACGTTTCAAATGCAGCACCTTAAAGAAGATGTGCAACAGAGATCCTGGAGAATTCTGAATTACGAGGATCTAAAAAGATTCTACATAATACACAAAAAATCTAAAGAGACTTTGTGCAAGCAACTATCGGCAGTAGAGCTTCTAAAAAGAAGTTACTGTAAAAGGCAACAGCAGGAATGATAGGCGAGAATGATATGCTGGGGTGAATGAACCACCGTTGCTCAAAGCTTTATTCGCCCCACACGAGCACGAACAGCTTCCAGGAACCATCAAGTTCACGAAGAACTTCTGGAACGCTCGTAAGTCAATATGTCACTTCCCGTTCCCAGAATGCGTATTTTTATACATGTACAACTCATATATATTTATTGAGTATTTATCATGTATCATCCTGTATTTAAATTTCTTTAATTTTATGTTAATTAATTATCTGCATTTTATTTCCTGTAATTTTATTCCTGCCTTTTTATTTCTGCATTTTACTTTCTGCTGTTATTCTCTGCTTTAGTCTTGCTTTGGGTTTGGCTTGGTTGGGTTTATTGGTGGTTCACATGAACCGAACCCCACCTACCACCACCCCTTCCATTTAAAGCCCTCATCTCCTTCTCTCTCCTCATAACTCTCCTTCACCATTACTTCTTCTTCTTCCTCACCACTCTCTTCCACCTACCAGGAGAAGGCAAGTACATCTTGCTTCTTACTTCCACTTGAGAACCATTTTTATGGTTCATTTTTATTCCTCTCATGATTCTAAGAGAGTTTAGTACTTAGTATTTTGATTTTCTTGGCTCGTTTCTTCCAGATCTAAGTTGTTGTGTTTTCGGTTGACCATGGGTTTTGGTCTCCCAACCTAGCGTGCTTTCGGAATAGATAGTTCATGTTGTAGAGCTTCTCCTTCTACACCATTCTGAACCATGGGAACTTTATTTCTGGCTTGGAACGAAGGTTCAGTCACGCACACGTCTTTACGTGTTAGCGTAAATTTTCAGTCACGCACACGTCTTTACGTATTAGCGTAAATTTTTAGTCACGCTCACGTCTTTACGTACGTGCGTGAATTTTTAGTCACGCACACGTCTTTACGTGTTAGCGTGAATTTTTAGTCACGCTCACGTCTTTATGTGCGTGCGTGAATTTTTAGTCACGCACACGTTCTTACGTGTCAGCGTGAATTTCTAGTCACGCTCACGTTCTTACGTGTCAGCGTAAATTTTTAGTCACGCACACGTCTTTACGCGTTAGCGTGAATTTTGAGTCACGCTCACGTCTTTGCGTACGTGCGTGACATTTGAGTTACGCTCACTTCTTCGCGTGCGTGCGTGGATTTCTTATCACGCTTTTCACGCTCATACGCCCACGCTGTGCGTGCGTGAGTTACTTTTCACGCTCACGTTATGAGTGCGTGAATTCCCCTTCACGCTCACGCTGTGCGTGCCAATGTGAACCACTTTTCACGCTCATGCTGTTTATACGCTCAGTCCTACCTACTAGACTTAGCGTGACTTGTTGGCCTTGGCATAGACTTGTTGGCGTGACTTCCTGACCTGGGTGTTTCTATTTGCTCTATAATTTATTCATTTAATGGTGGCATGATAATTCTCCTATTATATCCTTACGCCTTTTGGCATGAACTTGATAAAATCATGATATGTTAATATTGTTAATACAGATTGTTATGTGGAATGCGCCTTGTGTCCTGATTGATCCATGGATACCCAGTATGACTGAAACTTAATCCTGAGAGTCGTAGACTCGACTCCACTGAATACTATTTAATTTTTATGCCTTGTCACCATTGATAATGATTGTGACATTGACTAATAATTGATCATGCGTTCCTCGTTGGAACTAAGAGACTGGCTAGTCGTCTTATTGAATTGATTGAATGAGACACGTTCATGTAATGAACTATTGTAATCGATTGGCCGATCCCGAATATTGGCATACAGGCACATGCAGGCTTCAAATTATTTATTTATTTATTTAGTTATTTATTTATCTTACAAAAATAGCATGTGTACTTTATGGTCAAGGCATGATTATTCCGTGGTTAGTTTGATTGTTGCATTACGCTATGTAAGACCTACAACCTAACCGCACGGGTAACGTTGCAGAGTTGTGCATATCGTACCCCGTACGACAGTACTCATTTGAATGACCATGATCCACGGCATGAGATTTCGCTTAACATAGAGACTATTAAGTCAAATAAAATAATGATGGCATGGAGAGAATGGATTCCCGAGTTCTTACATGGCAGCCCTCTTGGGACTAGTAGTACCCGACAGGCCGGCTGGTTTCCACAGATACTGTAAACCTGCCACACGGGCAGGAAGCGGTATCTGCTTATATTATTATTGTACATGGTATATTAACGGCGGGTGTCCCGCTGGGACTCGTCTAATTACATGATTAGCACAATTGATTGATTGGATAGACTAGCCTTGCTTGCACATAGTGAGAACTGAGGAATCCTTTATTGCATAATTCCAAGGTAACTTGGAACTCACAGTAGCAAGCCGTAGTAGTTGCATGGCCGTTTAAATTGACTTGTTTGTGTACTGTACCTACTCTGTTGCCTAACTGAGATGATCAGAATGTCAGTACATGACGGGCCAACTTCTGTCCTTATTTGGTTGGGAGGTTGGTTCGAAGTGTCGTGATGTTGTGTGAGTCCTAGTAGATAGTAGAGATCTATTATTATATCCTCTTACTTACTGGTTTAATCCTTCATATCGTGCTTCCTTGTGGTACTTGCTATTAGAGGTCTAACCTCTCTGGTTTTGCATGGCCAGATTTAGAGCCAGTCCTCGAGGATCCAGATTACTTCTACCTCCAAGATGGTCAATACTAGGGAAATGATCGCAGGAGGACTCGAGTGGGATCCTTACTCCACCGCTCATTTTGTTATTTACTTTATACTTAGCCGTTTGGCACCGACATGTTAGTCGGATTGTCTTGCACTTACTTTTGCATAATTGTAACTAAAGTCAGACTGCAGCTGATAACAATTGTGTATATGTTACTATACCATCTGGCACTACAACAAAAAACCCTTTTAATGACGGCTAAAAAGCGTCATTAATGACAAACCATGACGCTTTTTTTTTCAAAGCAACCGTTATGAAAACGGGTGTTATAAATGTTTTTTAAAAGCGTCATAAAATAACCGTCATGAATAGTTTCTATAAAAGCGTTATGAATAGTTAATATATAGTGCACAATTCGGAACAATTTTAAAATGTCATGAATAGATAATATGTATAGGCTCAATGCAGCACATTTATAACACTTTATACTATTCAAATTAGCATATTTATAATGCTCTATACTGCACAGTATATATTACATTCCAAAAACTTAACATTATATATCACCATCTTTATTACATTTCTCAAAATAGAGTACATATCAACATCTTCATTACATGAATATCCAAATACATATATATATTTACAATTACCAAACTTGTCCACATCAAAACTTGGCCACAGGTCCCCACAATTGACCTTCTTGTGCATATTCAAGAGCCTCTTTCCTTCTACCAGAGACGAGAAGATTCTGTACCTCAGTCGCGGTTGCCTAAAACAAATGGAATATATACAGTAACAGATGAAAGAGGTGGCGTAAAGAATATATATAATAAGACAAGCTTCAGGTAATATTAATACCTTAATATGTGCTTCTGGAGGAAGATTTTTCATACAATGAGTAAATGAACCATATTCTGTTAAACCAGCACCGTTCTTTCTAACATAAGCAAATAGCTTAGTTACCGCAGACTCTGGACTATCGATCTCCTAGCACATCGAGAAGCAGACAAACATATGAAAAAAACTGTAATATGCTCCTAAACTGCTAGAAACTTCGAATAGGCAAACCTGAAAAATATAATCTAGGGAACTCCAAAGGTTGTTGTTGTTGTTCCCACTATGTCTCATTTTGTAAGGCCTTTTGGTCCAATGGACCTATCCCTGTAAAGATTTGTTTCTTTAATATCTATAAATTAAATCGCTAAAGAAGTGTAGCAAAGCTGCTGGTAGAATAATCCGCTAGTAGAAAACAGTCCAACAACTAAAAAGATAACAAAGTATTTGTTGACAGGGCACATCAAGCTCTAAATGAAAACAGTCCAACTCCAAGGGAACTCTATATCTTTCAAAATCCTCAAAATCCAAAAGGTAATAGTAATACATGATCATGTTCTATTAAAAAGGAAAAAGAACTTACATGACAAAAATATCCTTCCTTGAGATGTGTCTTGTATTTGACAATTGAACCGCCAGAGAATATCCTTCATAGTTCCCCAAAAAATGATGCATCCAATATATAATATCTTGAAGATTCTGAAAAGAAATGGTTGGTCACAACCCACAACATCAAAAAGCCCTCAATGTATTAGCAGTAACACATTCAATATGATCCACCTGATAGTGTGCGAGGGGGGATAGAACAGGAGTGGAATGAGCTCCAACTTTGTTGATGAAATACAACTAGTGTAAACTGAGTGAAAAAGAATCTCACATGTATTCAGTAAATAATATGTTAAATCTAGTGTAAACTGAGTGAAAAAGAATCTTCGTTGAATGCATACCAAAATTTTAGGAAACCCACAACTAAACCTAGTGTAAACTGAGTGAAAAAGAATCTCACAAGCACAAGAAACTAGACACCCATCAAGCAGCTCCAGCTCCCTTGCCTTTCTTCCTCTGGAGCTTCTTCGTATAGAACTCCAACTCTTTCCCCTCCAGTATGTAGCTGTCATGAACAATAATAACTGTTAGCAAGCAGGCTACCTGTACATTGTAATTTAGCACCAGCATGTGGCACTAAAACAGACCTAATGATTGTTATGCTTACCCGTCGGCTCTGCCAGCATCACCATTATAGCGTGTCCTGTAATCTTTTACCTACAAATTCCAGATAGCAGAGCAAGACAGGGTTTAATATGATAGAAAATCATAAAAATATACTCTAAATTTCTAAAAGAAGAAAGATATTTAGGATATCATTAAGAAACTCATTTTCAAACAAGCTAGAAATAGGAATGAAACCACAAAAAAAAGGATGTAGAGTATGATGACCTCCTTCAGCAACCAAAGCCAACTGCTTCAGATATCACAAAGAGAAAAAAATATATGCATTCACCTTAAGTCCCTAAAACCCTAGCATAACTTCTTTATGCTTTAGGAGTTGAAGCCTAAACCAAACTAGAAAATTAGAAAAGCAAATAAAAAAGTTCTGAATTTGAACAAACTAGGAAAGAAGATAATTAAAAACCAATAAAATCTTGCCATTCAAGTCGCCGCCCTCACTAGCCGACCACATTCCGATGGGAGATAGCTGGGACGATGATGATGACTTGTATAGTCTTGTGCCCCAATCGTGCCCCAACCTCATGTACTCATTAAATATTTATTGAATTATGTGATGACAACAAAGGAGGGGGAAAGCAAAATAGGGAAGAATGTCAAAAATACTTCATATGCGAACTCCAAATAGTTGGGCAAGGATATTATTTTTATGATCCATTACTCTTAACTCCTAAATTACAAGTCAATATGAAGCAAAATCCCAAAGCTAACAGATTTTAATATATGTACTTGAAGTTTTATGCCAACTTAAAATAAAATTGCGAGAGGTCATTGTATAATAGCCAAGACCACATACTATCATGTTCCTCACCTTCCTGATACATTACTTCTACCTAAATTATATAAAATCTAGGAATCCCTTGCTTAATTAACAAGTACAAGTTTGCCCACTAAGAAATTTGACAACTCATAATCTTTAAAAAAGTTGGAGCAAAATCCTTTACACTGGTGGAATAGGAAATGCACGCATATCACAAGTGGGACCAAATGAGTCAATACTCACCAGGTATGCCGTCTCCCACAAAAACGTAGTAATAAAGCAACAAGAATGAAAAGTTTGGGTTAAGACCAACTAAGGGTAACTCTAGAATGTGTTTATACAAGAAGATAAAACACGATAAAAACACAACTCAGAACAATTTAGAAGAACATACATCATTATTGTCAATATTACAAATATTCTCACTAATGATGTGAGGAAATAATTCTCCTGGAGAAAATGTGTAACCAAGGGGGAGAAACAGTAATAACTCACAAGAAAATTATATTCTTCACAAACAAAAATTTCACATGCATCTCTTATTGAATCTTCAAAGTAATCATAGAGTCTATTTTAATTGAATCTTCCAAATTAAGAATATCACTTCACATAACAATGCACATGAACAAAAATATTGATAATTTAGAACCAATGCACATCCAAAACAATACCAATAACTTCGGAAGCATAGAGACTCCAAAGATAGGTGTCGTACCATCTTGTGTCTGGCACATACTGTGAAAAAAATAAAAAATATAGTAGGACTCTCTAAACTGTGTCATGCTCGTGTCCCACTATATGTATTGTGTCGTGTAGTCTTCATGTAGTCGTGTCCATGGAACGTAGGTGATAAATTCAAATCAAATCCGACTCAAAATCCAAAATATTGGCTGGAACCACCAAAATATTGGGCAGTACAACTGAAATAATTGTCGGTATTTACCGAAACTTTCAATAGTAGGCCTATCATACGGTTCATCGACCAGTACCCCGATATTTCGGGCGGGTTTCAGATATTTTGGTATCAGACGATTTTTGAAACCTTGTTCTAGACTACCCAAGAGACGGATCACATAATAGGAATGATTTGTAACAGCATGTTGTAAGTGTAGAACCCCATACATACATTTGAACTAATTTTGAAAGCAATAAAATTGTACTCTGCTGGAAGAAATTTACCTCTGTAGTTGTTTCTTTCTTTGCAGCTCAGTGCCACCCCTAGATCGCCGCGGTGGTGCTCGTCTTCGCCATGGCTGCAAGCTTCTCGAGGAGGAAGAAAGCGGCGAATGGTGTGGAGTCGGACAGAGCTTCAACGCTGAAGTGGGGATGAAGAAAACGAAGGCGGTGGGGGTCTTTATATAGGCGGAGAGCGGTGGTCGACGGTTATGATCGAACGGCCAGGCTCTCGTCGGCCACGTCGACGGAGGGAGGTCTTCGACGGAGATCTTCCGGCGGAGCTAAGGTTAGGGTTAGGGTTTGTGGGAGGGGGTGTTGGGGCTAAGGTTAGGGTTTGTAGGAGGTTGAAAGAAGGAGGAGAAGGAGAAGATTAGAGTTTAGGAAAATTTTAGGGTTCAGGGAGATAGAAATGAGCAAGAAATTGAAAGGGGTTTTGAAAATTTTAGGGTTCAGGGAGAGGAGGGAAGAGGGGGGGAAGGGAAGTTCTGAAAAAGATCGGGTGTGAAGGGTTTTCTTGGAAGTTTATTAATTACAAGTTTGCCACCGCTCTAAACTATTAATGATGCTTTGTTTTGTAAACGTCATAAAAAGCCCAGAATTAGTCAAAACCGTCATAGAAATAAAGGTATTTCGAACTTTGATGACGCTTAGGTATCCGGCGTCATCAATACATCTTATCGAGCGTTATTAAAAGGGTTTTTTGTTGTAGTGTGGCTATATTTTCTAAAGCCAGATCTCAAGAACATTTTGACTAAGCGTTTGGGACGCCTTACTGCTTTATCTCACATGTTCTCTATTTCTGTTTCTTGTTTGAATGATTACGACAATAGATGTGAAGTGACCACAGTAAGACTTTCATGTAGTATGCACCCCCTCGTCTGGTTAGACAGCATTGATCGTATTATACGGTATTCATCAACCCGTAATACGTAGCTGGCTGAGTCATTCCTCCGCTCTCCAGTATTCTGGTTCTGGGGCGTGACACAATATTTGAGACTTGAACGGGCTTTCTGGACTTAACAGACTTCCTCAACTCTCTTCTTGGTGCATCTTTCAAAGGAGGCCAAGGGACTCTATTTATAGAGTGGAGTTGAGACTTCACCTCTTCTCCTATCCGATGTGGGACTAAAATACCAATATTCAAAAATAGAGTTTGATATTTTAGATCATCCCACAATCAGCATAGAAGTGTGCCAGTCCACGCCTACCTCCCGAACACTCCCGTGCATGCACGAGACATCCTGGAGTCCGTGTCCGAGTCCGAGTCCGCACAACAAAAATTAACTTGCAACATTGTTGGATTTAATCCTTTTTCCTTCTAGGAAAATACTTTCACATGGCACAAACTTGTGCCCCACTACACCTCATGTGCACACCTCAACACAAACAATGTATTATATTGAGATACTCACCATTTGGTGTAGCCGATGTGGGAATATCTTTTCTAGTCAAAGGCAAAAACACCAACACAATCTACCATCGAACTTCCAAGCTCCCCCTTCAAGGATTTTCCCCAAGTCGTCATATAAAGCAAATCGTACGAAGTAGAACCCATTAGCTCGGAAGAATAACTCAATATTACCTTCGGAGCGCCATTCACGTAGAGCGAAAACTCGAAGGTGACCATAGAAAGGTTGTTCGACATAGAGGACCAACATATTCTTTCAATATTTTCCATTCTTCTTAAAATCATCTCCAGTAATACCAACAAGTCTTTCTCCTCGTGTTGCAAGTGGTATTGAGACTGGATTTTCTGGAGTTAATTCGTGTTTTTTCTTGGCAATGGTAATGTTTACTAGTAAGAAAATATGTTTGCAGGTAATCTTTTTGTTGAACTTCTTGTCGTCTATGGACATCACATATTATATTTGAGGATTAATCTTCTAATCATAAGTAAAACTGGGAGCCCCATCAAGAACAACAATCCAATTTCTGGACAGTATAGGCTTTAAGATTGAGAAACATCTTCATATTTCATCAAATGATAACACTGAAGAAAGAAAGAAACACTAGGAAATGGCTTCTGTCATTCTTTTTAAGGATGTATTGTTGGAGTTTTTGGTTTTTCCTTTAGAAAGTTTTAGTCCCACATCGGAAAAAACAAAGAGGTTGTATCTCTATATATTAGCTTTGCTATTATTGGAGATGTACATGTGGTGTGGAGATGCACATGGATTTGCCATGTGGGGTTATTTTTCTAATGAAAAAAATGCTAAAATCAACAATTAAAGCATTCATGCTTGCTCTTGGAAAATTTATTTCCATGGGAGCTGACTCGGGCTCATGAGCTCATGAGGCGTAATGTGACTTTTTGTTGGCGCACTTTGCACATTGCAGCAGAACGTGCATTTGCATGTTCTGGACGGTTGCTACATGTTCGGGGTGGTTATTACCACGTCCCTAACTTTGTGGCAACCGAACAGTTGCTGCAGGGCCTATATAGGGCATCCTCTCTCTTTCAAGGCTTAGTACGTTTACAGAATAGAAAGAGAAGTCACCACAGAAAGTTTACGAGTGTTTTTTAGCACAAGTAAACAGAGTATTCAGAAGTGTTCTTTAACACAGTTATGATCTTCCAGTAGCCTTCGAGAGAGAGAGGAAATGTCATATCCTATATTTTTCCAAAATATGTATACGACCGTATTCGGTATTTTGGTGATTTTAAAATTTTGTATTATTTAAAATTTATTATTGGATCCTGATTTGGCCTTCGTTGTTAGGGCTTGACATTTTCCTAGTTGGTATTTTATTATTATTATTATTATTATTGTAGTTAGTATGGTTAGCTCTATGGTTAGGATTAGTCCTATCCCTATGGTTGTAATTATTATTATTATTATTATTATTATTATTATTATTATTATTATTATTATTATTGTTGTTGTTGTTGTTGTTGTTGTTGTTGTTGTTGTTGTTAAATACCTAGCTATCCCTCTTCCCCAAAATATCTAAACCTAATCCCTCCCATCTCCCTCTCTTGCTGAGAACAGCACCCCCCCCCCAAATTTTCCTCTCTCTCTTCACTCTCCCGCTCAACTCTCTCTTTCTCCCTCTCCCGATCTTCCTCTCCTCTCCCCGACATCCGGCCACGTCCCAGCCGCCATCATCACCACCATCTCCCACCACTGTCACTTCCCACCGCCACCACCGCGGCCGCCCCTATCTCCACCGCAGTCGCCCCATTCGCCATGGCCGCCTCCTTCCCGAACTCCCTTTTCTCGGAGCCGCGTCCGCTGTCACTCACTGCAGCTGTCACGCCCCGATCCCGGAGGATCGAAAATAAGCCACTGGGCGTGATGCCGTACAAGTCTAGATTGCACTTGTACAAGGCAAAACCATTATAGTTCCTGGTAATTCTCAAAAAATATCAATAAGGCAACGGAACCAAGCAGATAAATTGAAGTCACACAATTTATATAGAAATGTATCTCTTTATTGATAATCAAAATAGATTACAAGACTTACAACGAAATACAGAGTTTACAACTGATTACAAGGCTCTTAAATAGCCAACTGAATGTATACACTTGCCCTTTAGGCTACAACTGAATATACCGACTTCTTTACAATGAACTTGCCAATATGGCTACAATCTTACTGGTACAACTGAGTTCTACTGTTCCATACATTATGTCCCGTATAGCAGAAGACATCGTCTTGCAAGAAGAACTTCTGTACACCCATCCGATTCATCGATGCCAAGCACTGATTCACAGGATTTCCCCAAGCAAACACCTGTAATATTGCCCACAATGTGGGTCAGTACATCATCAATGTACTGGCGAGCGATGCTGGCCCAACTCACCTAGGAAGACAACACTAAGTAATCATGTTATAGCACATTATTAACAGTGGTCTTTCTCGTTGCCTTAGGGTCAATTTTATGTTATAGCCGACAAGAAGTAAAGCATGCAAATCTCATAGCCAACATAATTTAAAGCATACTGTTATCACCCTTTGGTGATTCTTACCCACGGTCGTGTAGCCACCCCTGTACATTTATAATACTTACTCTGCCTGCACAAGACATTGTTAGGAACAATATCATGATTCAATATAAATATTACCATTCAGGTGATTCTTACCAAAAGCCGACATCCTTTCCTGTATTTGAGTAATAACTTACTCTGCCTGCATAAGACATCATTAGCACCTGACCTATCTATATGAAGGTCACTGGCGACACGCCATCCTGGACCGTCTTACAGGTATACAGCACCCTTGCTAGTGCAGGTAGCTAGCCCCACTGCAAGTCCTGTATACCGTGCTACTACTTCAGCACTGCTACTACTTCAGCATTGGCTTCCCCTAGGACGAACCGGGTTCCATGGCCCAGGAATACCGTTCGAAAAACCACCTTGTCGACAAGTTGTCCATGACCATGCAACTATATGCAACTTATCTAAGAAGAAAATATATAATGCATGATAAGGAAAACTAAGTAATTCTGCCACCATTCTCATTCATATTACCATCTTGCCATCTAGCCATCTTGCCTTGAGCCAACGCTCATATTATCATCTGCCTAATCCAGGGTCTTGGCGTAATCAACATTCTACATCGGCGACAGGATAATAGAATGTTGTTACCCAATCCTTTTGCCACATCTTTGATACCATACATCTTTCCAACCAAACTCAGTGTACTCACCGTCCAATTCCTGGGACTTAGCATCTGTTTAGCATTCATTCATTCGAATGCAATTCAAGCATACTCACTGCCCAGTTCTTGGGTCTTAACATCTGTATTGCCATCTATTCATTGAGCCAACGCTCGATATACTCACCGTCCAAGTATTTGGGACTTTGCCTTCACCTGTCATGTAATTCATCGCAACAGCGTACAAGCATACAATTTATTTAGCCATAACAGTTTACGTTCAGGTGATTATTATCTTTCATTATCTTTCCAAATTCCATGCAAGGTGTTATTGAGCAACACAATAAGAAACATAGCATACTCATCCTTATTTTAAGCGTGAAGCTAAAGGATCTTTGAAGGGTTCAACACTACTCACATTCATAGGACGATTCCCGTCACGATCGCATAGCCTTCCAAGCAATCCTTCGCATAACTCCAAGTCCAACAAGGCTTCATCGAACCAACCATCCATCATAAGACATCTTGCGGGTCGGGGCACTACAGCAGCCATCACCATCGTCGTCGTTTCCATCTCCTCCGGCCGCCCAGGGCGTCGCGCCCCCGCGGGTCGCCTCCCGCGCCGCCGTGATTTGGGCGCTGCTGCCATCACCTCCCTGGTAAGCGCTCCCCTCTCTTCCCGTCTCCTCCGCTTGCGGCCGACTCGCCGCACCTGGCCGAGCTTCCTCAGCTCCTCCGCCCCTTCTTCTTTTCCCTCCGGCGAGCAGCCGCCGCGCACGGGGACAGCGCTGCCTCGAGCAGCGGGACGCCCCTGGGCCCTCCGCTGCTCGAGCAGCGAACTGGCCTCGGGATGCGTGCTCCTCGGGCTGCGTGCCTCGGTGCACGTGCAGCCTCGAGCAGTGTGCTGCTCGGTCCGTATGCCATCTCTATTCACGCATCCCAGTCTTCGTGCACCCCGATCCACGTGCTGCCTTGGGCAGCGAGATGCCTCGAGCCCCGCGCTGCCTCGGGCACCGTGCCCCATTGGTTTACGTGTTGCCTTGTTTCTTGTGTCTCGGCCTTTGTGCCCATCTCGGTATTTGTGCCGCTCTGATTCGCGTACCCGCATCGGTTTGTGTATCGCCTCGGTTGTGTGCCACTTTGATCTCTGTGTTGCATCGATTTGCGTGCATGCATCGATTTGCGTGCCGCATTGGTATGTATGCCACCTTGGACTTTGTGCCATCTCGGTTTGCGTGCACGTACGAATTTACATGCCGCCTTGGTTTGCGTATCACCTTGGACTCTGTACCGCATCGATTTGCGTGCATACGTCGACTTATATATCGTATTGATTTGCGAGCTTCCTTGAATCTCGCTCCGTCTCGAATTGCGTACATGCTTCGATTTGCGTGTCGTAATGGTTCGTGTGCCATCTTGATATACGTGATTTTCTTCGATCTACGTGCGCATCTCGATTTACGTACACGTGTTTCCCATTCATCTTGATATTCGTGCTATCTCGATTCTCGTGTGCGTCTCGATATGCGTGCACATCTCGGTTCACGTGTACGTATCGATCCGCGTACCTCACTTTCCGTGCCCGATCCTTGTACTTCTTGTGGGACCCACGCGGTATAGCCTTCTGCCATCTCTTGTGATTATTCTATTATTTTATTATTTAATTCTAATGATTGTTTATTGTGTGTTCTGAGTATCTCGATTGGCGTGCTAGCTTGGATCGCTACTGCCGAAGACTTGCTTACGTAGCCGAGCCCTCTAGGCAAGTATCCCTTGCTCATCGACGGCTCTTGCCCTCTCTCCTGGAATTTTATTGCATTTAATTAATTTGTACTTGTAAATTGTATAACCATGAGTAGTGTAGCTTAGCAGTAGAACTGCCATGATAACCTAGATTAGCTTGGTCCGATACTGGGATAGACCGTATCGGAAGACTCGGATGGGTCATCCACACCTCCGAGGACACGAGCACGACTCACTTGTACAGATTGTCCCCATATGCCCCGTGTCCGACTCGCGGTCGGGTAACGGCTTTGGCTAACTTTACTTGTGGCGGTGATTGTGCTTGGGTTAGGGATTTATCGACATGTGTTATGGTGCGCCCTGGGAGACGATTATTTTATTATTATGCATGTTGGCTTGGCGCCCAGTACGCATTGTAGCGCTGCTGGAGGCCGGGACTTAGTGGTCTCGGGTTCGAGTGGTTTCCAGTACGCATCGTAGTGCTACTGGAAGCCGAGACTTAGTGTTCTCGGCTATCGATTTGTTTCCAGTACGCATCGTAGTGCTGCTGGTAGCTGAGACTTAGTGTTCTCAGCCTGCGATTCTGCGATTCTACGGCGGGTTGCGTCGAGTGGTTTTAGCCCCAATTCGTAGGGTGCTCCCGTCCAGATTACAAAGGAGATTCTGTCGAATTTTTCTAGAATTTCCGATCGGGAATTTGGTTCGAAGGATTGGGCAGAACCATTCCTTGGTTTGCTGGACTGGGTTCATGCATGTCCATCTTGGCATAGTTACCTGATCTCATTGCCTGCTAGGTAGAATCCCGACTAGATTAGTCGCCTAGCGTCTTGACATGTCTTGTCCGCCGGATTGTGTAAGGAGAGCGGTTCTACTCGGGTGAAGGCCTGCAACCCTGGTCCTTGTTTGGTTTAAGGGTTGTGGATCTGATCCAGAGTGGTTCACACAATCCTTGCCTTTTCGACGGTATCACCCATTGGACATTTGACCCGTGACCCTTCTTTAGATGGTGTTCCAGTTTAGTTTGTTATCTCATTGTTTGTCTTGTCCGCCAGATTGTGTAAGGAGAGCGGTTCTACTCGGGTGAAGGTCTGCAACCCTGGTCCTTGTTTGGTTTAAGGGTTGCGGATCTGATCCAGAGTGGTTCACACAATCCTTGCCATCTTCCGACGGCGTTGATTAGTGTTGACCCATATGTTGGGATTATGATCTTATTCGAGGATTAACTATGAGGGGATATGATATTGAGATAGTGATAATGGTAGACTAAGTGGATTCTTAGATAGTGTTGCTAGTTCTTTGGTGATGTTCTAATTTGATCAGATATATCTTCGAGGACTTTTGGATTTTGGATACTGGTGCGAGTGTCTCGCAGAACGAGGAGAATATCGAGGGTATTATTATATGATTTTTACTCGACTTTCCAAACGTCCAAAACCTGGTACCTTTGTGTATTCCGGTAGTTGGAGAACTTAGTTTTATTGCTGTGTCTTGGTAGTTGAGGGGCTTGTTTTCTAGTGGCTTGTGATCATCGACTTGGAGGATTCTTGTGAGTCAGAGGGCCTAGCATTGTTAGGAGAATGAGCTTGGTATTGGGTGGTTGTCTTTATTGACGTGATATTAACTCCATCATGGAGGGGAGACTCTTGCTAGATTGATCTGGTGGATGGACCAACTTAATGATTGGAGCTGTAGGCTCCCATATATGCTTGAGATGTTATTATAGTAGAGGTTCTGGTCTTATACTTGACCTGATACCCATGCCACGATGTGGGCAGATGACATCTTGTGACTGACATATTTGTCCTTGTCCCAGACCTGACTACCTGTATCCGTGCTATAAGTCCAGTTACCCTTTGAGGTACTGGCCCTGACCTTGCACTGCGGTGCCCTTTGTCTATTGGCATTTTGAGGTGCTACTTCCATGATTATATGGCATTGCGACGCCATCTTGATATTCTAGCTATATTATATGATTACCTGCACGGGTACATTGGTAGTTGGCCCTTAGTCTTAGCGTGGTCAGGATTGCTTGCTTGCTTGTTGCATAACACTAAGGATGGATCACAACTGGGACTATAGGTGCCGAGGTTGATTCTTACTTAGCGTTCTCGTACTGAGGTGCGACATCTAGGAGGATGATCATGTGACCACGGCATGTGATTCCGGATAAATGTATGTTTAATCTAGGAAACTTAAACTGGTAGAAGCATTGGGGGGACGAAATTCCGAGATCGTGCATTACCAGCCTTATCCCAGACATTAGTCATGATCTGCAGGCTGGCCACCACGGATATTGTTACCATTCGTACTAGTGGATGGCAATATCCGGCTACTTATGTACTATACATTCTATACATGGCATGCTCGGCACGGTAGCCTTACGAGGGACCGGTGGTGACATGCAAGCCCGGTGGCCTTACGAGGGATCGGTGCTCTTCTTACATGCTATACTTGGCCTCGCTAGCCCTGCTGGGATGGCACGATCTGAGGATTCCTATATTGCATTGTTGGGGTAACCCAACCTCCACATAGACAGCCGTAGGCATTTGAGTGGCCGCTTATTTATATAATTGTATGGCTTGTTGCTTGCTAAGCTGGCTGGCACGTAACGCTGTTCCGGTACGGTAATTTATTCCCTTGTTCTTGTTTGATGTAGGGGTGAGTTACTATTCCGATGACAGACTACGAGTTCCAGTTGGCGATACAAGCATTAGTGGATGTTAGGATGACTGTGATGATTGTTGGTTACTTACGTATTAGTAGTTGGATTGCTGCCTTATATTCTGTAATCGTGTGTTGGTACCGCACGATCCTTTACCTTATTTACTGTCTTTAGATGCTATTTCTGTCATATTTTATCATGCTGGTTTTCTTCGTCCGTCCTTGAGCCTTCCTTTCTGGTACTTGCTACGGTTGGCATGACCAACCCTGGATTGTTCCCAGATTGCCTGAGACCGACCCTGTGGATCTTCCTATCTCGACTTGGAGGATGTGCTTCAGTTTCCGACCATGCTAGGAACTGTGGGAAGGTATACTAGTCTACATTATTATTCTGTACTGTAGATTCCTGATTTTCATATGAGTATTCCCTGCTTTTCATATGATTATCTCTCTTGATGTTGTTTTATTGTGATTTGCCTGTGGACATGAGATCGGATTTAGGCCATAGATTGATTGCATGCTAGGATATCCAGCAAGACTTGATAGCCGTCATCGCCGTTAGCGTATTCGTACCTTATACGGTGTAGCTGGCCTACGTCCGTCCCCGTATTTCGGTACTGGGGCGTGACAGGAAAGGCACCGCACCAGCGTTGCTTTTGTACGGGTGTTCGTGTCCATCCGAGAAGTCAGAAGAGCAGGAGTGTTCCAAGTTCTCCGACGAACTTGCTGGTTCCTGGAAGCTGTTCGTGTAGGGCGAATAAAGCTTTGAGCAACAGTGATTATTCACCCCAGCAGGAGTTCTTCCATCTTTCGCCAGTCACCTTCTTCGTTGCTGCTAGTAATTCCGATTGTATCTTCTTTTTAGAAGTACTACGATCTGATTGCTGTTGATTACGAAATCTTTTTAGATTCTCGTAATTCAGAATCACCTTCCTTGAAATGTTGATTTGAAACATTGTCTTTACAATTGTTTCATTTTCTCAGTTTTCTATCGAAAAATTGTGCCCCGGCACTAACATGTATTTCATCATATTTCTCTTTAATGGAACAATCAATTATATGTCTACACATTTGAAAAGAAAGATAGGGCAAAAAGGAAACACTCATGCATTATGTTTCCAGCAGAATCTCATGACTTGAAATTAATATCAAGATCATAAAACATGTAACTGAAGGTCTGCAGGGCCGACCCGGAACATTTTGATGTCCAGAACTAAATACAAAATGATGTCCCTTCTTCAAAAAATATATTGAAAATAAAGTATCAATTTTTAAATTTTTTTGCATGATACAATAAGCCAAAGTGAACTCTTTTTGATTGGGGCCTAATACATGCCAATTAACCTTAAATTTTGTATGAATATATCTTGGCAAATGGCAATACTACTTCGGAAAAAAAATTTCGATGCAATATGTTATTTAACATTTTTTGTTTATGCTTTTTCAATACTAGGATTGAAATATATGGGCTTGTTTGTCTAATTTATCAACAACAAAGAAACTCAAGAAACATAAAAAAGAAGAAGCTAAAATCAGGAGGAACAAAAGTTACAAGAGGAACAAATGTTACAAAATATTTCAGTTTGAAAACGAAATTATTGTGAAATCTTAAGTGCAAAGATTTACGAAAAGATATTCAATATTACGAACCTATAATTTTAAGTGTGAAATCTTAAGTGCGTAGATAAACGAAAAGACTCATCGCCATCGGCTCATCAGTATTCAACACCAACGACGTGAAGAACTTTTTGTGTTTCGATTATAAGCAAAAGAGAGAATTAAAATAAAAAATTCAGAAGAAAAAAAATTATTGCTGATCATCTGGAATCGAAAGCGACGTGAAAAACTTTTTTCCTCAGAAATGCAAAAGAAAATCTGAAGTGATGGAAAGACTAGTTTTTTTTTTCTTTGAAATTGAAGAGTCGAACGGCTATCCAAATTCCAATAAACCATGTCCTATTTATTGAATTGCTATAATGATTTTTTTTTCTGACCTTGGACTCTGAAGAAGAAATCAGAATTACAATGTTTCATTATTTATTATTATTACTAACATTTAAAATTTTTTGAAATTTCTTAGAATGTGGGGCCCAGGAAGCAAGTCCTGTTTGCCCCTCCTCCGGGCCGCCACGGAAGGTCTGTTGAAAGTTTCTATTTACTGAGAATAATCTCTCTCTCTTCAGTCGCTCTTGCATCTCCGGATCTTCAACTCCACAATTGCAGATGGATTGGTCTCATCGACATCATCACTCTAACCATTCTATTAAGGTGATTTTTTTAACAGCACGTACGCCCACATTCGTATCACACTTGCAAAAGCATGTTTGCATTAGGGGGCTGTTTGGATAGATGTAACTCTTTGAAAGTGTGAAAGTGGCACTTACGTCATGATGAGTTGCAGTTGAAAGTGTGAAATTGGCACTTTCCAAAATGTGTTTGGATGTAGTACTTTTTGTCTCCTGCAAGTGGAAAAAAAAATGGGTTTGATGTTTGGATGATTGTTGAAAGTGAAAAAAAAGGAGTTTCGTTGTTTGGATGGTTGTTGAAAGTGGATGTTGGTTGGAGATATAGTGAACATAGGTATGCTTACACCCCCCCCCCCCCCCCCCCCCCCCCCCCCCCCCCGCCCAATTTATTTTCAAATAATTCTCATATAATTAGTAAATGTATTTTAATCACAATTAGACAAATAAAATTAATTATGATAATTAAATTAAGAGAAATTAGTTTCTTTATTGAATTAAAAAAATCAAAGAACTTTTTAAAACCAATATTAAACAGCTCATCCCACATTTCATTGTGAACAGAACATTTCCCACATTTCCAAGGTGTTGTTTCGTGCTCCTCCTCTACCTCGTCTCCCTCCATATATTATTTTTAGTTTTTGGGCCGTACGGCCACCGGTGACGGCGACGGCGTCGATGCTCTTCAACATCATCGTCGGGGCCAACATCGTCGCGTCAGTTCTCTTCAACGCCCTGCTGGCATGGACGGCGGCAGTCAGATCAACCACGAGGCCGTCAATGCCACGTCGGTGCGCTCCGCCATCATCGTTGGTGCCATCCTCGGCGTCAGCGCCGGACTTGAATGGAGGCGGGTTTAGCGTGGTGGCAGGGGACTGGAATGGAGGTGACCGAACACTGCTGTCTCATGAGAGCAGTTTCAAAACACTTCTGCTGACTTCACTCCCCCTTCTTTCCCTAGAGTTTCAACCAAATTTGACTGTGGTGAAAGTGAAGGAGAAATGGGGGGACAGGAACTGTGAAATGTCAGTTCACAGTTTTTTTTAGTGAGTTTCAAGAATGAACCAAACAAATGAACTTGGAAGAGTTCACTCCACTTTCAAAAAAACTGGCCAAATCCGAATGACTTTCAACATACCAAACAGCCCCTAGACAAAACTGCGTCTGACTAAGATCAGTGTTTCAGACTTCGTACCGCCGGAACATCTGCCTTGCATATTCCATCTAGTCGAAGTCGATGTCATGCACACGATCCCCCAAAGAAAAATATGGTCTAAACTAATAGTTAAACAGTACAAACAAGGGGGTGATGTAGCAGAGATATAAATGGCTTAGCCAGACTGTCTGGATTCTCTGAGTCCTACCGATTGTCACGACTGTCAGAATTTTGATAGTCCTTTTTTGTTTCCAACCTTGCTGTCATGATTTTTAGCTTCCAAATTTCTAAAATTTGGTTTGAAATTGCCAATAATGATATTGGAAAGAAATAAACCCGCAATAACATATACTAATTGGCATTTAGAAAATAATAAATAAATCCTTAAAAATGGTTGTGTTCAATTTTCTTTGAAAAAAAAAATCTAGAAATTAAACATACTTTGAAATGAAGAGAGAAAAAGAAAGAGAAAGTTTTACCTTCTCATCTTCAATTAGGACTGCAAGAGGGTGATGTTGCATCAAGGTGTGCGATGGGCCGGACTGGCAGGCCCGGAACAATTTTAATTTGATCGGATTTGATCAGGTCTGGACTAGACCTGGCCCGGATGGAGGAGCGGGTCGGTCCGGGTTTAAAAATTCGAACCAGGCCCGGACCAATTACCAGGTCTTTGGTGGGCCGTGCTGAACCGGGCCTGGGACGAATCGGTTCAGGATTGGGTCGGCCAGGTCCGATTTTAAAAAAAATTAGAAAAAAAATATAAATGTTATAAAATTAAAAAATTGCAAACTTATAACACGTAAAATTTAAAGTCCAAGTTTATTTGCATAATTTGAAAGTTAATAACACACAATTAATGACTCATACGGGATTTTATTAATGACTCATATGTAATTACTAGATATTCAAATAAATTTTCAGATGTCTGCGTAGCTTCTTTGTACCATAGCTATAGTCTCATTTGATTTGTTTCCTACAAAACATTCAACAAGAATTTTAGTGGAATATCTTCTTTCTGTATCGTCACTTTCGCGCTCATTGTAAACTCCGCTGAAATGATGCAAAATGTTCTATTCTAATTTAAACTCTCGTTGCGTGCATGTTGAGGTTGGGTACGAGTTGTGGTTGCTGATCATGCGGTTGCCGTGGTAGTTGATCATTATTCATGATATAAATAACCTCTTCACACTAGATTGTTTATAAATATTGTAAGAGAGATTTTTTTTTGGAAGATTTATAACATATTTATAAGAATTTTTGGATGCAAAATTACTCCCTAATACTCTCAAAATATAGTTGTTATAAGGATATTTTTATTATTTTCAGCAAAATGACCAAAATGCTTCTAAAACAACCATAAAATGGCCACTAAAATTGGGGTATTTTGGTCAAATACCCGACCAAAATACCCCCCAACGTTCAAAAAAAATTTAATTTTTTTGGGTCTGGATCGGGTTTGGACCGGGCCGGGTCGAGCGGACTTCATGCGTCTAACCGGTTCGAAACGGTTCTAGAACCGAGCCGGGCCGGGCCTCTGAGCCAAAAATTAAAATCTAGCCCGGATCTGTTTGGAAGGTGGGCCGAGCCGGGCCATGACTGGGTCCTAATCGACCCAACCGACTTTGACCGGGCCGGATTGCGTGTCGACCGGCCATCTTGCACCTTGAATGTTGCATGAGGAAGGCAAAGTAGTGTGAGAGAAAGAGAAGGCTAGAGAATAGAATTTTGAATGTTTGAAATGGTGTGATGCTACCTTATAAAAGATGTGATATTTTCTAATACTTAAATAACTTAAAGAGTGATGTTCTTTAGTATTTATCCAAATATTAGATCTCCTAATCCAATATAACATTTACCTCTTTGATCCTAGCATGCCATGCGCTTGGATCAAAAAAGTTGATGTGAAGTTGAGATTAATGGAGTATTATGCGATTTTTGTAGGAGATATCTATTCTTGAGTGCTGTAATTATGCAAATCAACAAAAAATATAACATGGTGCCTTCTTTCTTCTGTTTTTTGTTTGACATTTATTTTTGAACTGGTGTTAAAAATTTACAAAACCCCAATTAAGTCATGTATAAGACTTTTTCTGAGATAAAAAATATTTTAGGGCCTCTTTGGTAGCTTGAAGTGGAATTATATTTGGAAAAATACTATACGTACCTTCAAAATTTTATTCTTTCAAAATTTTAATGTATTTATGGGGTGTGTTATAGTAATCTAGATTTTAGAAACTGATATCATAATCACAATCGCAGTGATATTTTCAGGGCAGTGCTACATATACCGCGGTTTATAACCACAGTCTTGACCAACAAGCCACGTGTCGGTCTTCCATTGGAGGGGACTCCGAGATTTTGGAGGTGAGTCCCGAAGGGTAAGAAGAGGCGAATGAGAAAACACGTCGGCGCAAGCACAACCGCGATCACCCCTGCTGTCAAAAAAGAGTTTCCATATTTGTCACGTCATGTTCCGATAGTAAAAGTCAAAGGAGTCAAAGGACGTGATGGCACCGTTCATGTCTTGAGTATAACCGTTCATGTCTCGAGTATAACATTCGATAAACATGTCTAAATCAAAATTGGTGCAACCTCAATTAATAAACAAATAATCAAATAATAGCATGATGTGTGAAATTAAATATTTTGTTAATATATGCAGCTCTTCTCAATTAAATTAAAACTAATAGCCCATATATGACGTACAATTTATGAATGAAAACAAAAATAACAAGTTTCCATATATTATGTCCTTTTATTGAAAAATAATTATAACACCTTCAAACAACTAAGTTTGGACTAAAAAAGATATTCTAACGCCTCGGAGCTTCCAAGGTATTTTTCGCACCTGTATAAGGACAGAGGATAAACACATTGAAAATGCATATACTTTGGTATCAACCAAAACCATCTAAACCAAACATAGTAATCATGTGAAGTATGCAGTCTTCTTATATGATCTTTTTGTTCTTCCTATGATTCATTAACATGTTCACAAAAATAATAATAATAACATATGAAGAATAAAACATGAAGTTGACATGACAAGAAGAATGTGAAGTTGGTTGTCTAGATCTAGACAATGCATTTCACAATAACTTTTTCTCCACATCATCAATTATGAATATAAATATTTATAAAAAAGTTGAAGAAGTGGAGGAGTTGCCTTGAAAGTTGGAAAATATACTTTTTATTGTCTCCTCAATATTTTTGCATTGGAGAGAGTTTTTCTATCTCATTGTCTTTTGAGATATAATTTTGTCACATAAACAAGACATTGTCTTGTGGCTCATGTCACATAGGAGGCACCTAAGACTCACAACACTTAACAAGACAATAGGGTTGGAGATGCTCTTACTCACGAGCAACTGACATTCCATGCAAACCAATGAATAGAATGCACATCATCTGCAAAGTCATCATTAAAAATTAATACAACTTGACTATACGACAATCAATGGTGTAGTGCACCAAAGACTAGTCAATATAATATTAACTACATCAAAACAGTCATTTCCTAACAAATTTTCCAAACGATTTTTAACCGTTAAAAATATGGCCTAACGGCAGTTGTAACTTTTTTTACCGTTAGAAATTTTTTCTCCAACGGTAAAAAACCGTTGGTAAATTAACTTTCCTAACGGTAAAAAATCATTGGTAAATAAAATTTCCTAACGGTAAAAAGCGTTGGTATATATAATTTTCTAACGGTAAAAAATCGTTGGTAAATAAAAATTTTCTAGCGATAAAAAAGTGTTGGTAATCGTAAATTTGCAATGGTGAAAAACCGTTATAATTAACCTTATAAATTTCCAACCATTTTTACCATTACAAATGGAGATTATTTTTATATATAAATTCAGTGGCTCTATTGAGCCTGAGCTTTCAGTTCTCAATTATCAAGCAATATTCATTATGAGAATATAATTTACACAAGACAATTCGTAAATGCACATTCAAAATTAAACAAAATCATTAATTGTATTTATAAATAAACATATTCACAATTACAATTACTGTTTATATAATGGTGCCTCACCATATGCATTACATAGCATCTTGTAGTACAGAAAGAACAAAATTCAACCAAAATTTATAGGACCAATTGTTGTCACTGTAACATTTTCATCATTTAAAATCATTTCTGCTTGCAAAATCCGCTAACATCAAAAGGCTGTTGGGGCATACACTGTTGAGCCACTTTTACTTGGATGCTCACTTCCATGTTTCTGTTCTCGTGAGCTTCCATTTGTGACTCTTCTTCATCAAGTGCTTGCAAGAGGGCTTCAATTTCTGGCATAAAATAAATTTGAGATACTTCGAATGATTTCATGCACTTCAACCATATTGCTTAAGATAACACAAAACTAGTAAAGAATAACTTGCCTTGATCCTTCGCTTCTAGCGTATCAGTTAGAACTTTGAATCTGTCTTGTAAATCTTTCAATGAAGCTTCATAATTTTTCAACTGACTCTCGACTCCAGCACTTTCTTATCATTCACCATAGCTGTAACCTCCTTCTCCAAACTCCAGCACTTTCTTATGCATTACATTTACTGACAGCCTCACTTGGCAATGTCATCGACATACTTGATTTACCATATATATGTTCTCCTTCAAGGGTATGTTATTGAGAACTATTTGGCTGTTTCTATTCTCAGCCTTCACAATACATTTATTACATGCTTCATACAGAACAGATGTATTTCTACGTATTGAAGAACTTTCAGTCTCCTTTCCCTTCACCATCAATTCAAGGCTAGATACACCTCTCCTCAAAGATTCTGAAATTTCCTTTTGAGAATCATGTATAGTTCCTTTAACAGTTTGCAAGGTTTCAAACACACCTTTTGATTGTTGGTCAATGCAAAAGGAATGCTTCTCGATGCATTCTTTAAGATGATCATATTATCTCAAGCATTCATGCAAGGTACAGCCAAGTATGAACAAGTTGTTCATTTATCGAACTATCGAATGCATCTTAGAGTCCCAAATACCATCAAGAGCATGAGAACAATCCTGGGAAAAGAAATGCAATAAGATATAGAAAATAAAATAACTAGGAATCATTATGACATTGATGTGGCAAATTATATTCAGCATTACTTGAGACAACATCTACCAAGCAATATCTAAAATAATAATCGAGCATAAGACAAGAGAAAGCGAGTATTGTACCTGCTTAAGCTGCACATCTTCTATCTCCTCCTTGCTTATCATCATCAATATAAATCATCAGATATTAGAGAAAGAATCAGAGTGCTACACTATCCAAGGTTGTACAAGATACACATGTGAGCGGAACAATGTCTTAACTACTCTTAACTAAGTTTTGATGGATTAACCCCATCAGTATACTATTAAACCGCCATTTTAAAAGCACAATTGTGAAAGAAACCAACCAAATGCTCAAACTGGATTTTAATCTTCAATTGAAATCACTCCACATAGCCTTTACATATTGCTTCAACTGGATTCAAGGACTGCAAAAAAGGTTAAATATTTCATAAGCTGAATATGCAAGATTAAACTACTACATACAAGGAAGAGCAGGGGCCATGCAGTGTTCTCCTTACAGTTATCATAGCCTGAACTAAAAAATTATACATAAACAAAAAAAATTGAAAGTTGTCTTTAGTGGAATAAAATAGAATTTTTCTTCAATTTTAGACACAAATATTTGCAGAACTAGGTACCTAGGATACCAATGGTGAAATGGGGTTTCTCAATGAATCGAAAACTAGAAGATGCATCCATCCTATCATTTCTCTTCATCCAAATTAATTCTTTTACGGGTAACCCTTAAAGCTCGAGACCAGGGAATCACACAGCCTATAGTGATAATGTAGCTTGCTCCAATATCTGTAAGATTGCTAGTAATTAGGACTCCCCCTAAAACTTTTTTGTCTAATTTGACGAGTTAAATGTAGGAAGAGAATTCATTGATTCTCAGTAACCATCCTCTTAAGATTGAATAGAAATAGAAAATCCACACAACAAAATTGGAACACAAAGAGGGAACCTCACATTTGGATGTTGATACTTGATAACCATCATCTTCAAAAGTGCATAATAGTATCGTCCTAAAGATCTTCTGGTCCACACAAGGTTCAAATCTCTTGGCGGTGACTATAATGTCACAACTTGAAATCTTTTTCCCTACAAACATATTAGAACTTGTAACTACCTAAAATGGATATCAACGCCGTTATTTTTGGGAATTTATAAAAATATTTCTTTTCCACTTTTATTTGTGAATTTATTTCTAATTCTAATTTTTTTTTTTTTTTTGAACACAACCATAAAGACTATTCATTCAGTAAAAACAGAAATACAACTAGATCTGTCGCGAACAACCAGATCATGTATACAAGTAGGAATGTTATCATGAACTTGTAAGAAGTTCATAGAGTTGTTGAGCAAAGAGAAGGAAGCTAATTGATGAGCACAAACATTAGCACTCCTGTGAATATAAGAGAAGGAAACATCCTTGTTTAGGCAGAGAAAGTTCCTGGCATTTGCAATTGTGTGACGAGCAAGCCAAACAGAGGATTCCACCTGGTGAGTAATTGAGTCGATGATAATTTTGCAGTCTCCTTCCACGCTTACTTGCTTCAGTTGTCTTCTCTCTATGAGAACCAGTGCTAGGTGGATGCCGAGAGCTTCTGCCTCTGTTGGTGAACCTCCATCTTGACATTTTGATAGAGCAGTAATGAAGGAACCTTCAGAATCTCTTAGTATAGCCGAAGCTGCCATCTTGCCATCTTGCCATCTAAATAAGCACCATCAAAGTTTATTTTCCACGTCTCTGGTTCAGGAGGTCGCCATGTTGCATTAGAAGCCAATCTGAGAGAGACTGGAGGAGTAGAAGGTGTGCTTGAACCCAATGCAGCTTCAAATTTTCCTTGTAGGATTTTTGCTTCATAGATGATTTTGTGTGTAGAAATCCTCGAATTGTTGAAGATGTAGTTGTTTCTAGCCTTCCAGATGGACCACATTTGATATAAACAACGTGATATGTTATCTTTATCACCATCTTTGAGTAGAGCAGTTAGTAGGGAGGACAGTTGAATTTGGTTGAATCAGACGAGAAATTGCATGGTTGCTTTGCCAGGATTGACCTGAAAAAGTGCAGTGTAAAATAAGGTGGTCAGTAGTTTCATCACATACCTGACATATGGGACATGTTATGCAACTTCATTGATTCTTCGATTGATATTTGATTTTGTGGGTAAAGAGTTTGTCAGCACTCGCCAGGCGAATAGAAGAACACGAGGATAGATATGAGAGAGTTTCTAAAATTTCTTCCAATCTTGAAACATAGCAACACCAGATGTAGGGAGATCTTTGTGAGTATGTTCATGAATAGCTCTGTAACCCGACTTCGTAGTAAATTCACCATCCACAGTGTATTTCCATATGAACTTGTCAGTTGTACAGTTCCTTGATAGAGGAATATTAAGAATGGCCATAGCTTCATGTGGGGGAAACAAGACATGGATTAGATGTTCCTTCCAGGTAAAAGAATCATGGTTAATGAGTTCACCAACAAATCTGAAATCTGCGTTGTCATGATGATAGCCAATCACTCTGTTATTTGGTAGATTTGGTACCCAAGGATCAAACCAAATATTAATTTTTGCACCATTCCCAACCGACCAAATGACATGTCCATGAAGAAATTCTCTACTTTTTAGGATACTTGTCCATATACATGATGAGGAAGGAGAAGGAGTAACAGTCCAGAAGTTAGAAGAAGAAAGGTATTTGCTACGAAGAAGGGATGCCCAGGATGAAGAGGGATCAGTAATAAACCTTGTAGTGCCCCGTCCCGCAAAGTCAATCGGAGGAATCGAAATGCCGACGGCGTTCGGACTTGGCCTTACAACGGTGACTCGAAGACATCGCTCAGGTGGGGTAGTTTCGGTGAACTTGCCTCATCTCAGCCTTCACTTAATAATTCGTGTGTTTTCAACTTTGCACAAGTAGGCTTAATAATAAAAGAGACGAATCCACATAGCTAAAAGAAATTATTCCGACGGATCGAATCGAGTCTAGAACATGAAAAACGTCCCACGGTCTGATTAGAGTTGGTGCTCAGCGTGCTTTGAAAATGACACTCGATCCTTCGTCCCGCGGCTTGGGAGAAGGAAAAGTTGGTATTCGACACAAACGAGGAGTTAGCCTAAGTCATAGGCGTCATCCGCGTAAATGCTCGATAAAGCATGCATGTTTCCACTGCGCAAGGCTTGGCATAGCCTTGGCTCGTCCCTCGGGTTAAGTTGTAGGCTTGAGTAAGTTAGACAAAGTTATGCCGATCGACCTAAGTCATTCCAAGTGTCGTCCCATTCTTTCTGCGGTTGTCAAGTTAAATAGTCACACGATCTCAAGGGCCGTCATATAACGTATGACTTGGGTGATAGCGACGCGTAGGACGGAAGTCAGTTAAAGGTACGAGCCACGATTGGCACGATGTAAAGTTAGCCACGGTCTATGGCACTTAAGGAACACGTTTTGTTCAAGTTAAGTTGGAAGGCTATGCAGTAGTCGTTCCCTCGAGTTCAAAGAAGTTCGAGGCGGTCCCTCGGTTGGGAGTCTCGCGTTCCTATTCACGTTAAGATGTTCGAGGCGGTCCCTCGGTTGGGAGTCTCACGTTCCTATCCACGTTAAGGAGTATGAGGCGGTCCCTCGGTTGGGAGTCTCTCGGTCCCAATGCACGTTATACAAAGTGTGGTTCAAAGCACGAGTTGCTAAGTATAGTTCCAGTCGTACCAACAAGTAGGCCATGCATTTACGTGAGTTTAGATGTCTCGTAGGTACGTGGTCATTGGACACCTTGTCGACAAGGATTTCTGCCTAAACTGGTTATACGCCGGGGCACCGGGCCCAGTCGTCCTAGGAGGTAGACGTTATAGCAGCGCATGCTTTTATTGCGTGGGTAGTCGGGGGCTTTCAATGGGGCTCGCTACCTGCGTTGAAGGACCCGCCGCCTACCCGAGCTATGTCCGCGATGGCTTATCATGCCAGTAGCCTTTCATATAGATAATTGGCGTGCTAAGCGGCGAATCCGCATGCACGGTGTCGGTCGTAACAAGGAAAGTATAAGCACGGTATGCGTTGAATGGTGAAAAGTGTGCTCTGTCACGCCCCGACCCGGAATCACCCGAATCATCGTCCTCGCAGGGGGCGTGATGTCGCACGAGCCTGGAGTTGCGTTCGTGCAAGGCAAGATGACAAGTTCTCAAATGGTTATCTTTTGATTCGATATTAACAACGATAGAAAAACAGAGTATACGAAACACTTCTCTTTATTGATATCCGAAACTGAGATTACAATGGCTTTCGATAGCCTAACAATATATGCCAGATTGGCTACAACACTCAGGTTCTCTCTTGCCCATAAAGAATTTCACCATTCCATATATCATGCCTTCTATATCTCGGCCGCATCAATCCAGCTGTGTAGTCCGAGCGTCAATGCGATAGCACGCTTCAATGCGCTTCGACATTCCAAGCCTCAACACGTTCAAGCAACGCTTCGCCGCGAGCAATCCATTCCCTGCACCCTGCATGAAGCTGGTGGGAGATCAGTACGTTCGCCCTCGCATGTACTGAAGCAAAGATCATCTTTCCAAACCGACATTTTAATATTTATGTTGAATCATGCAACTTAGCTTATGATCTTGCTATGTTCTCCTTAGGGTCAATTTCATGACATCTTCGAAAGCGTAAAGCATGTTATCATAGCAGCATGTTATCGAATTGAATAGGCAAACAAACAAACAATCTCGTGTTTGATTCGTGGCACGACTTACCAAGTCGACGCACTCGCCCTTGCACCGACGCAAGGTGAATACGCCGTAATCCTTCCCTGTCATGTTATTGTACATCTCTAAGCAGGATCTCTATGTGGGACGCATATGCGCCTACACTTTCAATCCATCGTTCCTTAACAATATGAGGGTCGTTGGCGTATCCGCGCCGGAATGGACTAAAGGAGTTCCTTTCTTTTCTCTCTATTTGGTCGGACTGCCCGACGATTCACGGGTTGGGTCACCTCCCAACAACCGAAACGTTCCCGTTGTATACCATCATTTGCGGCTTTTCCCATCTTGTTTAAGGATGTGCGCCTACAAAGATTATTCGAATTCCTCCGCGGCCAATCGGTTCTGGGGTGCTCCTCCGGCATTTAACCGTTTTGGGGGAAACACCCGTGCACGGGTTATTATCACATTAATCTCGAGCCCATTCCAATCGACCATGCAACGCCCTATCATTCAAGTAATCAAATTCAAACAACCAAACATAGTCTTGAGTCCGAGACTCAGACTTATCATCTCGCATCTCTTTCGTTAGCTTTCTGTGTTCTTACATTTCATACTTCGTTTCAATGATTCAATGGCATCGTGCCTCAACTCAACGCTCGTCAACCGAACGACCCGAAGGTCTTGAACACCTTTCGAGGCACCATGTCATATCCGACAGTTCCGCCATATTCATGCCACAACTGTATTCTCTCACAACGAAGCCATCTTTTATTATCCCGTGCACGTAGGCACGTTTCGACCGCATCCCCATGTTCTATAACTTAACATTCAATGTTCGGAGATTGCGCGTTAGGGCGCTCGCCTATTGTCTTTCAATGTTCTAGCCGTCTAACTCGTGCAGCAAAGGCACGGTATGGTTCGTACACTAAGGCACTCGCCGAGTACAGTTATCCCATGTTCTTACGGCTTGCGCACCGAGGCGCTCGCCTTTGCGATATCCAATGTTCCATAGCGACTCGTGCATATGATGCACGTTTCATTTCAATTGTTCTAACTTAGTGTTCGACACATACTATGATTTATCTCCAATCGGACCACGCCCGTGGCATCGATAGGTTAACTTAGCATACAATAATATATTTGACTTATCGAATAAAGGAGTAAAAAGAAGTCAATCCTCCCACCTTGAGTCGATACGCCTTCGTCATTTCGCCGAGCCGATGCGGCTCGATTTTATAACTTGTTTGCACGGCCACTCTCCTGACTTAGCCATTCGAGCACTTCGTGCTTCATTGAGTTATATGTCCGATTTGCCTTAGCGTGCCCAAGTCTCGGCCCGTCGCAAGGCGATAATTTGATTTCGCGGACCCCTTACTAAATATGTCAAAAGATCGACCTCTAATATTTTCCCGTCAAAGTATAACCTGCACACGAAACCAACTAAAATCAATACTTGCAACGATTCGGACTTGCGCCTTGGTCGATTCAATTTTTTAGAATCTTCGAGCCGATTCAACGCGCTCATCCTTCGGGGCAACGCGGCACTTCGCATCGATTCAACTCGATGCATTCTTTCGGGGCAAGGCAACTCTTCGCATCGACTTAGTTCGATGCGTTGCTCGGGACAACGTAACTCTCGTATCGATTCGCATCGATACATTTCATTCGGTCAATGCGACTCGTTGAGTCAACGCTTCAGCGTAATGCGCCGTGCGGAGCGGGGCATTACAGAATATATCACTCAAAACAAGGTTCGTCCTCGAACCAAAACCAACACTCCGACTAAGTGTTTTATAAATCGTTTCACGATCTCGTCCCACCAACGTTGTTCAGTTTCACACTATCTCGCAAGCTTTTCATTAACATTTCAAGTCTTCCCTGCAGCTCGATTTGAATTTTGTATACAACTCGATTTGGATTCATACCTATATTCAAGGCGTCCCGAAGATATATATATTTTGACCAATTCCAGTGGTAGCAAATTGGAACAAAGCTGACAGGTAAATTTCAATCCTATGCTTGCCATATCGTACTTTCGATCGGACTTATCCTTAGCAACTGTTCTCGATATTTCATTGCATAACGCTACGCGATTCAAAATCGCCTTTCTCATTTCGTATGTTTCATATGGACTACCAACTCTATGCGTCGCGTCAAGCCATCGCGCATCCAATCACAACGAGTCTCCGCAACGCCTTGCGTTCGAAGTCACCACCCAACTATTTTCGAAGTATGGCTATGCAACTTATCTCGATACGATTTCCTTTGTCAACATTCGGGACTACGCCCGCTAGGTTACTTACATAGTCCCCGTGCTTAACTTCTTCCGACGCAACTTTAAATTGACATTGCACAAAGGCCACAATCTATCAGACACAAAAGTTTACATCAAGGCGACGGTGCTCAAGGTAACGATCGCCTTAGCACGAAGGCCTTTACGACGCATCTTACATTCAACTTCCTAACGAGTAGGAATTCACTAGCCAAATTTCCAACTTATCCATCTCGCAACATCGAATGTAAATTTCGATTCACCCAAGCTCAATTGCAAGGTGAATCCGAATCTAACGACATGACTCGTAAGTCATTCCCTTATCATTCCCTCTCGTGCATAGCACGTTTTTCGCAATCGCCTATCCGAATCACCAAGTTCGTTGATGAATTTCAAGTTCGATCGTCGACCAACATAACCATTCAAGCATTCATCCGACGAATACTCAAATCTAACTATATCATTCTCAATCGAAAGCTGTTCCAACAATTCTCGATCGCCTAGACTTATCGTCAACATGCACCGTGTTATATTTGTTATTGGTGCAATCTCATATGCGATATCGCATGAGTCATCTTACGGTCTGCAGCATTCAATTTGATTTGGCAGTCAAGTCTTTTAGGGTCAGCTGCCCCGAAGCTACGCTCGATAATTGTGGATCATCATCGAAGGACAGTTTACTACGAACCATGCTATATCTTATTTCGGAGCCAAATCACGTTCCGACGATTCTATACGACTATCCAATTTCGGACAAAATCACTTCCATCGGCGCAACTGATGCGCAACTATCCTCCGAGTAAAGTCATACACGGCCGTCGATGATTCCGCCATTCACGAAACATCTACTCGCATCGAGTTCGAGTCTATCTTATTTGCGGGTCGACACGAGATGCTATACGCATCGAGATATCGTCGATGACTTATAGTCTCTCGTCTTGATCAATCACAAAATTTACGATCAACCAAGTTCGTTCATTCTCGTATCATTACTTACAAAATTTTTGATAGCGCAAGGCGCATTCCATTTTGTATTCTCACATCGCGCTTACGTTTCCTTGCATATCGATCTTGATAGTTCATATCAATTTCGATAGCAAGAGGGTCGACTTCGAATCCGCTTCAACGTCAACTTAACTCGTATCGCATACATCCAAGTTCGCAACAAACTTTTCCATACGCATCAACTCATTTTCTAATTCACCGCATCCCGCTATACTTTGATCGCGTAACCGAGTTACCGATTATCCAACATCGTGACCTCGAGTTATACGATCTCGCCCTCTAAGTTTCACGTGTTTTTCAGTCGTACTTAAATGAGTGTCGCCGTAACGTAACCAACTATTTCTTAGGCACGATTACTCACATCAACCAACTCTTCACCGAAGTCGTATATCGTGCGATTCGATTACAATTCGCATCGCCTAACATTTCTATCGAAATCACAAGTCGTGCGATTCGATTCGTCTCGCCCAATATTTCTACCGAGATCGCAAGTCGTGCGACTCATTTGCAAGCTCGAGTATTCCTTTCCCGTCGATCCGATTATTGCGTCAAGGCATAATCGTTTCGCTAGTCTCGGTCGTCCGACCAACTTATAACTTTCGTCTGACGTATCGTTCATTGATACGAGTCTCGCCTTATCGTCTCAACCGATTTTCGAAGAACACTTGTATCAACATACCGTCATACAAATTTTCAATCGAGTCTCGGTACTCCTCCGTCCGTTGCGGACAAATCTTCCGCAATTCTCACAACACATCGATGCAAATCATCGTACAAGTGATACACCATATACCACTCGGAATCGAGTCATTCATCGCCTACGTGGTATGGCATATACCACTCGGAATTCAAGCCATTTCCCTCGCGCTATACTTAGTATAAACCAATGATCTCTTCCGACTCACGATTTCCGCAGTGATAGTGCTTGATCACAACCGTAACTTTGATTCTATCAAATCCGACGCAACTCGGTCACTGTTCTCGTTTGCCAACATAAGTTTGGTGTGCAACCGAACGATTCGTTCTATCGATTTACGATTTTAATTCTTTTCTTACGTTGCATCTCGTACAACCATTTATTTAGATACGCGTTGTACCCCGTGCAACAAATTTCACTTTCGATACGCGTTGCACATCGTGCTACGATTTATTTCCGACACTTTCATTTCACTTTGTACAACGATTTATTTCCAATTTCCTTTGCACTTCATGCAACGATTAATTTGATATGCGTTGCACCACGTGCAATGATTTTTACTTTTCAATACGCGTTGCACATCGTGCAACGATCATTTTCGATATTTACCGCACCTCGTGCAACGAATTACTCTCGACTTTCCAAGTCAATGCACAATCCGTTTAACACATTCGGTATTGGCTTACCACTTCTCACTTTCATTTTAACGCATATTCACCATTACTCGTTGCACTTCATGCATCATTTTATTTCTCATTCAACATATTACATTGCGACAACATCTCAAATCGTATTTCATAATTTGTTGCGCTTGCAGCAACTAATATTTTTACGGCTCGTTTGTATTCAATGCAATATACCCCTCGCGACTTTCTTAGCAAACATCGTGTAATTTCCAAAACACATGCGGCAAAATTACACGATTTGTGTTAGACTTATTGTATGAAACATCCAGTGCGACATCGAGTAGAGTCAAGAGTGATATCAAGTGGTGGTAGGCAACTTTTAGAATTGAAATGAAGCGAGCGTCCAGAGGAAATTGAGCCTAGAGCTCTGATACCAATTTGTCACGCCCCGACCCGGAATCACCCGAATCATCATCCTCGCAGGGGGCGTGATGTCGCACGAGCTTGGAGTTGCGCTCGTACAAGGCAAGATGACAAGTTCTCAAATGGTTATCTTTTGATTCGATATTAACAACGATAGAAAAACAGAATATACGAAACACTTCTCTTTATTGATATCCGAAACTGAGATTACAATGGCTTTCGATAGTCTAACAATATATGCCAGATTGGCTACAACACTCAGGTTCTCTCTTGCCCATAAAGGATTTCACCGTTCCATACATCATGCCTTCTATATCTCGGTCGCATCAATCCAGCTGCGTAGTCCGAGCGTCAATGCGATAGCACGCTTCAATGCGCTTCGGCATTCCAAGCCTCAATACGTTCAAGCAACGCTTCGCCGCGAGCAATCCATTCCCTGCACCCTGCATGAAGCTGGTGGGGGATCAGTACGTTCGTCCTTGTATGTACTGAAGCAAAGATCATCTTTCCAAACCCACATTTTAATATTTATGTTGAATCATGCAACTTAGCTTATGATCTTGCTATGTTCTCCTTAGGGTCAATTTCATGGCATCTTCGAAAGCGTAAAGCATGTTATCATAGCAGCATGTTATCGAATTGAATAGGCAAACAAACAAGCAATCTCGTGTTTGATTCGTGGCGCGACTTACCAAGTCGACGCACTCGCCCTTGCACCGACGCAAGGTAAATACGTCGTAATCCTTCCCAGTCATGTTATTGTGCATCTCTAAGCAGGATCTCTATGCGGGACGCATATGCGCCTACACTTTCAATCTATCATTCCTTAACTATATGAGGGCCGTTGGCGTATCCGTGCCGGAATGGACTAAAGGAGTTCCTTTCTTTTCTTTCCTTCTTTTCTCTCTATTTGGTCGGGCTGCCCGGCGTTTCACGGGTTGGGTCACCTCCCAACTGTAGTTCCCCGCTCCCGTTGGGGCAGAGTACTATGTAATAGGCTCGTGCCAAATCAGACATGGTCGAGAACATAGATGGCTAGTCTGACTCGGCGACGAGTTTGGTATACAAAAACCACGGCATCAATAAAATCGATTTGGACGAGTGATATGAGTACCGTTCCAACTAATGGTTCGACTACTATTGGAATAAGTCCTAGATGCGGTAGGCGGCGCCTTGGCGAAGGAACTCTAAAGAGAGCGACGCAACCCGTCTGCCGTTGGTTTTATTGGTTTTTTTTTGCTTTCTGAACGAATTGTTGTGTGGATTTGATAGTGTGCTTTCGCGTCAATTTTTGAATGCGTCTTTGGGAATTTCGAAGGAAGGATTGAAGGAAGGGTTCTAATTCGATGCTCGTGCCATTGCAGGAGTTCGTGTAACTGACACTTGACGGTCGCGAAGCGTTCTCCTACTCTCGGCGCAATCTCCTTAGGTGGGTGGTTCTTCGGCCCCTTCTTTTCTACTCCTTCCCGTCAACTAAATTCTTAAAGTTCAACGTTCAAATCGATGATGCTAACGGGATGTATGCTTGCCACTAAGATCAAGAGCTCGGGATAATATATCAATCTAGAAAAGTTAACTCAGAATCGATAAGTTCACACTAAGTAGAGAAAAGATAAAGTTCTAAGAAAGAGATAGAATATATTTCATGCCATGCAAAACACAACTATGAAAACCTTGGTGGCGGTACATCATGCCTCGGAGAATTTGGTGCCTACGGGATACTAAATCAGAACGTACGGTTTCGGGGGAAAGGACGCTTGCGCCAGTAGGAATGATTATGTGATTTGATAATGGTTACGCTATGCAATTTACTTCATACATATTAAGCTGTTCATACATTCGCATGGTCAAGGACGCTTGTGCACAAGGTGAGCTTTCCTCGAGACGGTACCCGGGGCCCTGGGACCGAATCGGCCTAGGAGAAAATTATGGAAATCGTGCTTCGGCGCGAGGCATTGCGAGACCTCCAGTTAGGCTCGCTACCTGGACTGGAGGGCGCGTCGCAAAGCTACGTAATCGTCCTGTCACGTCCCAGAACCAGAATACTGGAGAGCGGGGACAGACATAGCCAGCTACGTATAACGGAATGGAATCCACACCGCTATACGGTCACGGCTGTCTAGATATGTGAGGGTTTCACTACAATCCATCAGTCTCTTAAGGTCATAAAATAGCCTATTGTCTCAATCTCAACCAACTAATAATAGTTACAAGATGGCAGACCACCAAATACACAATAGTAAGGCGTCCCATACATTATATATTCGAAATGGTCATGAAGCTAGTCGTTACAAAATGTGAGGACTAGCAAGAGTTCAGTCATACATGATCAACCCCCGGGGCTTGTCAATCATGTTACAGCCCGTAGGCAGACAGTAAGTAAGTACAATCGAGCTAACACTTGCTCGTCGGCTAAACGCCTCAAAAGAATAATTTACAATATTACAGTGGGAGAACAAAAAGAAACCCACTCAATGCCCTGGTTACGCCTGGTGACCACCATCGGGCTGAAAAGCAGGGAGATCCTTTGGTGCTGCTCCTGTATCTGGCCATACAAAACCAGCTGGGTCAGACCCCAGAAAGAGCAAGTGCCACAAAGGAGGCTTCACTTAAGAACTAAAACCAACAAATCATTAACATTCAACGTGTAAGAAAACAATAATAAGTAACACAGATTGAGGTTCGTGCACTACCAATGCACTTGCCCCAATCAGAGAAAATAATTAAGAGAAGCATTATTAATCATAAGACAACTGGAGAATCATGCTAAATAAAAATATAGCTGGACAATATATGAAAAGAAAATGAAGGTACTATTCCGGAAGCCAGGTTACAATCCTTAAACCAAACAAGGACCAAGATTGTAACCCTTCGCCTGAACAGAACTTAGTTTCTGATCATTTATTGCTAAAGGTGCCAATCATTAAGGTAAAAAGGAGAGAGTACAATGATAAAAGTGACAATGAAGAGTGCAATACGCTAGAGTGACAATCTGGAGTGACAATCATTATAGTGACAATCTGGAGTGACAATCATTATAGTGACAATCTGGAGTGACAATCATTCAATCATTCTGGTACAATCTTATAATCAATCACTTCTAGACAATACTATACTGGACTAGACTCCATCCAAGCAATCACGACCAATCATTGCCTACGGCTTTCTACATTAACTAACTAGGGTTATCACAATCCTAGTTACTAGCAAGATGCAATGAGATGCTTCAAGTAGTCACAGGCCCTGCAGCTATCCAGGTTATCCAGGCAATCATTATAGTGACAATTTAGAGAGTTCAATCATTTTAAGTGACAATCAAGAGTGCCCCACATGACAATGGGCTGGAAATGTGCCCTACTCGTCGGCAGGCTACAAGTCCAAACATTTGCGGCCGGGATAACGGGATCGCCTGTAACTGGGGAACATCTCTGTATGTCTAATGAATTATACTAGTCATTAACCTTAGTCCATTTCAGTAGGTACTCCTGACCGTGGTACTCAGGAGTCCCCTCCTAGACATGATGCAAGACAGGACTGGATTATTTGTACAAGCACAATCGCCCACGGTGTCCAGGTTACTTATACAAGTCATGTCATGTCAGGTAGCCGTCGCAACAGCTATTCGAGATAATCATGTCAGGTTATCATGTCAAGTGTACTAGTCAGGAGTGCGCCACGACGGGCCACTATCAGGTCATGCCAGGTTACTTGTCAGGAGTGCACCACTACGGGTCACTGTCAGGTCGTGCTCCATTATCAATTCTAAATATATCAAATGAATTCATGATTTTTCAAGTTCAGGACAAAAGGCGTAAGGATATAAAATGGACGTAAAAATATACAATAAGGAGTTACAAAATATGGGCAATAATAATAAATAATAGTACACAAGGCTATTGGAAAGTCATACAGCTCAGGCATATGCGGCAGGAAAGGAGGGGGCACATGCGGCTCAAATAGGAGCCCATGCGGCACAGGAGAGAGGTGAGCATATGCGGCTAGGTTTAATCGGGGTCATGCGGCCCGGACTCAGAAGCCCATGCGGCCAGATCGGGGGGGGGGGGGGGTTCTCATACGGCTCGGGGATCAGGGCCTATGCGGCTCGGGGATCAGGGCCTATGCGACTCGGGGATCCAGACAGTCCTGCGGCTGAGAGGACTCGAGTCCTCATGCGGGAGCAAGTGACTGGGGTCTATGCGGCTAGGAGAGCAATGCCTATACGGCACAACTGAGTTGAGCCCCATGCGACCAGGGTAGTAGGACTCATGCGGCTGGACGGACGGAGTCCCATGCGGCTCGCGGAACTAGCGGGCCTTATGCGGCTCGAGAGAGTTCAGAACTTATGCGGCTGGAAATTGAGCGAGTTATGCGGCTAAGTGAGTCCGACTCTCATGCGGCTCTAGAACTTCCAGTCATGCGGCTGGATAGAACACTTGCCGCATGAATATTCATGCGGTCAAGTCAAGCACTGTTTATCTTCTCCAAAATTTCAGAGAAGAAGAACACCATGAGAGCCAAGTCCTCAAGCTCCATAACTCCATCATCCGGAGCCTAAATTCGAACTTCCATAGGTCAAAATGGGGTAGAACGAAATTCTCTACAATATGGAACCATCAAAACTCAGAAATAACAAGATTAAGTAGATCAAAATCCAAGAAATTCCGAAAATAAAATAAACTTAGATCTATAAGAATCTAGCCATAAAAATAGAAAATGCCAAGTACTAAAGAGTGTTAGAATGCTGCAAGCAAGAGAATGGAACAATAAAATTCGGGTTCCTCCATGAAGCAAGATGCACTTGCCTAGAACTCTCTCTTCTCTCACTGGTAGGTAAGGAAGTAAATGAGGAAGAAGAAGATGATAAATGAAGAGAGAGAATGAAGAGGGCTAATAAATACTATAGGTGGTGGTAGGTAGGGGGTTCACCCCTTGGTTCTTGATGAACCAAGGCAACCAAGCCTAGCCGAACCAAACCAACCCCAAGAATAAACCAAGCCTCACTAATCCAAAATAAACCAATGAACCATTAAAACCATTTAAACTATCAATGCCAATAAAACCAAGTCAATGCAAAATAAACCAAGATAACTAATCATGAATAAATAAAATATGGGTCTAAAACACGTATACGTACACTAAATATGTATCACGAATTTGGGACATTACATCCTACGCACCTTAAAAGAATTTTGTCCTCGGAATTTAATCAAGAGGCTAGAGATGTAAGGTAAAACTATTCTATCATAGGCAATCTACCACTACCAATCAATCATACAATCATTCATGCAAGCAAGGATTCAAAGCGTAAGGCATAAGGAAGATATTACACCTTACGAGTCAAACCAGCCGGGATGACCTGATCAGATATCATCCTCATGCTTCCAAGTTTGACTCTCCCAAAGAGGGATGACTCTAAGCAACACGAACTAAACTGATAAGTCTTGCGCTCGAGGTCTCTCTCTTTGGTCAAACATGGACACGGGCCTATCCTCATACGAAAAGGTTAGTACCAATAACCAGTTTCGAATGATCTAGGATATGGCTCGTGTCCGGAATGTACCGTTGTAATTAGGATACATGAAATACGTCATGCATCCCGTATAATGACGGTAGAAAAGCAAGATGAGAGGACACATATACCTCTCGGTCGATTCTGAACCTGAGCCTGGGCTAAGGCAAACTGCCGCGGGTTCTGTTGCTGGAAAGTCTGGGCCTGAGTCGACAATGGCCTCGGGAACGGGAACTGCTGTTGCTGGTAAACTGGAGCTGGGTTTGGTGCTGGTGCTGGTCCCCTAACCGAGGGACTAGATACTGTTGATGCTGAATCAACTCTGAATGGGCAGGACCCCACCCTATGGTCCGGTGCTCCACACAATAAACACAATCCCAACGCCTTGCGACATTCTGCTACCACATGTCCAGGCTTCCCACAATAAGAACAGCCTACGGCGGAAGACTGTGCTTGCTTCTATTTCTGCTGAGAGTATGTCGGGGTTGAGTGTTGAACCGACGTCACTGAGGCCGCTTGCCTCGGAGCTCCAATAGTCAAAGCCCTGGCTGCCGGGGCTGGGGCTGAAGACTGATTCATTTGACCATAGGACCGCTTCCGACCTCCGGTCCTGTCCACTATTCTCTGGGAGGTATACTCGTGCCTTCTCGCTGCTCGCAACACCGTATCATAGGTCTGATGCTCGAACTGTTCTACTGCCAATATAATCTCCAAGTGAAGTCCCTGCTGGAACCTCTGTGCCCTGTCAAACTCGGTTGCCACCAAGGTGGGAGCAAACCGACTGAGTCTGGAAAACTCGACCGCATAACTGTCGACCGTCCTCCCCATCTGTTTAAGATTACTGAACCTGGTCTGCAAGTCATATCGAGCCACTGCATCATAATATTTGGTCTGGAACTTTTTGCTGAACACTGCCCAGGGGACAGGTATTGCCAATCCCACTGCTTGTGCGGCCCACCAACTGCGGGCTAGATCCAATAACTGTAGGCGCACCACAGCCACCTTCTCGTCTTCTGGAGTCTTCGCAGCTTCGAGAATCACATCTATGTCTTGTAGCCAAGCATCGGCAGCAATGGCATCCTCGCTGCCATCGAAGAATGGAGGGTTCAGGCGCTTAAAACTGTTGACCGCACTGTTCCCTCAGGGACCACTTCTATTCAGAGCATCTTCCACTGCCTGGTGCAAGGCATCGCCTCTACGATCCTGGGAAGCTAACAATGATCTGATGAGACCCACCAAAGTGCCATCATCAGGATCTACAGGCTGGACTGGCTGAACTGGCGACTCTTCTCCAGTAGGTACGACTCGGGAGGCTGCTCCTGAGTGCTGGGCCTGATCTTCTGGTTGCTGCTGGTCCACGGGAGGTGCTCCTCCTTGCTGATCGGCAGGTCCAGGTTCAATGCCGCTGAAGAAGACGACATGGAAACAATATGGAAGGACCAGGACAGATCAACGATTACAAGCATGTGATCAGGACAAGAATTTTCAGGAATCAAGAGGATACGAGCAGAGATCAAGGGCGAGTACTGATTGAGACATCTATTCGGTAAACCCTCACACATCTTGATTAACAAGACCTGCATGGGCTACCACTTAAACCATGTCACGCCCCAGAACCAGAATACTGGAGAGCGGGGGCAGACATAGCCAGCTACGAATAACGGAATGGAATCCACACCGCTATACGGTCACGGCTGTCTAGATATGTGAGGGTTTCACTACAATCCATCAGTCTCTTAAGGTCATAAAATAGCCTATTGTCTCAATCTCAACCAACTAATAATAGTTACAAGATGGCAGACCACCAAATACACAATAGTAAGACGTCCCATACATTATATATTCGGAATGGTCATGAAGCTAGTCGTTACAAAATGTGAGGACTAGCAAGAGTTCAGTCATACATGATCAACCCCCGGGGCTTGTCAATCATGTTACAGCCCGTAGGCAGACAGTAAGTAAGTACAATCGAGCTAACACTTGCTCGTGGCTAAATGCCTCAAAAGAATAATTTACAATATTACAGTGGAAGAACAAAAAGAAACCCACTCAATGCCCTGGTTACGCCTGGTGACCACCATCGGGCTGAAAAACAGGAAGATCCTTTGGTGCTGCTCCTGTATCTGGCCATACAAAACCAGCTGGGTCAGACCCCAGAAAGAGCAAGTGCCACAAAGGAGGCTTCACTTAAGAACTAAAACCAACAAATTATTAACATTCAACGTGTAAGAAAACAACAATAAGTAACACAGATTGAGGTTCGTGCACTACCAATGCACTTGCCCCAATCAGAGAAAATAATTAAGAGAAGCATTATTAATCATAAGACAACTGGAGAATCATGCTAAATAAAAATATAGCTGGACAATATATGAAGAGAAAACGAAGGTACTATTCCGGAAGCCAGGTTACAATCCTTAAACCAAATAAGGACCGAGATTGTAACCCTTCGCCTGAACAGAACTTAGTCTCTGATCATTTATTGCTAAAGGTGCCAATCATTAAGGTAAAAAGGAGAGAGTACAATGATAAAAGTGACAATGAAGAGTGCAATACGCTAGAGTGACAATCTGGAGTGACAATCATTATAGTGACAATCTGGAGTGACAATCATTATAGTGACAATCTGGAGTGACAATCATTCAATCATTCTGGTATAATCTTATAATCAATCACTTCTAGACAATACTATACTGGACTAGACTCCATCCAAGCAATCACGGCCAATCATTGCCTACGGCTTTCTACATTAACTAACTAGGGTTATCATAATCCTAGTTACTAGCAAGATGCAATGAGATGCTCCAAGTAGTCACAGGCCCTGCAGCTATCCAGGTTATCCAGGCAATCATTATAGTGACAATTTAGAGAGTTCAATCATTTTAAGTGACAATCAAGAGTGCCCCACATGACAGTGGGCTGGAAATGTGCCATACTCGTCGGCAGGCTACAAGTCCAAACATTTGCGGCCGGGATAACGGGATCGCCTATAACTGGGGAACATCTCTTTATGTCTAATGAATTATACTAGTCATTAACCTTAGTCCATTTCAGTAGGTACTCCTGACCGTGGTACTCAGGAGTCCCCTCCTAGATATGATGCAAGACAGGACTGGATTATTTGTACAAGCACAATCGCCCACGGTGTCCAGGTTACTTATACAAGTCATGTCATGTCAGGTAGCCGTCGCAATAGCTATTCGAGATAATCATGTCAGGTTATCATGTCAAGTGTACTAGTCAGGAGTGCGCCACGACGGGCCACTATCAGGTCATGCCAGGTTACTTGTCAGGAGTGCACCACTACGGGTCACTGTCAGGTCGTGCTCCATAATCAATTCCAAACATATCAAATGAATTCATGATTTTTCAAGTTCAGGACAAAAGGCATAAGGATATAAAATGGACGTAAAAATATACAATAAGGAGTTACAAAACATGGGCAATAATGATAAATAATAGTACACAAGGCTATTGGAAAGTCATACAGCTCAGGCATATGCGGCAGGAAATGAGGGGGCACATGCGGCTCAAATAGGAGCCCATGCGGCACAGGAGAGAGGTGAGCATATGCGGCTAGGTTTAATCGGGGTCATGCGGCCCGGACTCAGAAGCCCATGCGGCCAGATCGGGGGGGGGGGGGGGTTCTCATGCGGCTCGGGGATCAGGGCCTATGCGGCTCGGGGATCCAGACAGTCCTGCGGCTGAGAGGACTCGAGTCCTCATGCGGCAGCAAGTGACTGGGGTCTATGCGGCTAGAAGAGCAATGCCTATGCGGCACAACTGAGTTGAGCCCCATGCGGCCAGGATAGTAGGACTCATGCGGCTGGACGGACGGAGTCCCATGCGGCTCGCGGAACTAGCGGGCCTTATGCGGCTCGAGAGAGTTCAGAACTTATGCGGCTGGGAATTGAGCGAGTTATGCGGCTAAATGAGTCCGACTCTCATGCGGCTCTAGAACTTCCAGTCATGCGGCTGGATAGAACACTTGCCGCATGAATATTCATGCGGTCAAGTCAAGCACTATTTATCTTCTCCAAAATTTCAGAGAAGAAGAACACCATGAGAGCCAAGTCCTCAAGCTCCATAACTCCATCATCCGGAGCCTAAATCCGAACTTCCATAGGTCAAAATAGGGTAAAACGAAATTCTCTACAACATGGAACCATCAAAACTCAGAAATAACAAGATTAAGTAGATCAAAACCCAAGAAATTTTGAAAATAAAATAAACTTAGATCTACAAGAATCTAGCCATAAAAATAGAAAATGCCAAGTACTAAAGAGTGTTAGAATGCTGCAAGCAAGAGAATGGAACAATAAAATTCGGGTTCCTCCATGAAGCAAGATGCACTTGCCTAGAACTCTCTCTTCTCTCTCTGGTAGGTAAGGAAGTAAATGAGGAAGAAGAAGATGATAAATGAAGAGAGAGAATGAAGAGGGCTAATAAATACTATAGGTGGTGGTAGGTAGGGGGTTCACCCCTTGGTTCTTGATGAACCAAGGCAACCAAGCCTAGCCGAACCAAACCAACCCCAGGAATAAACCAAGCCTTACTAATCCAAAATAAACCAATGAACCATTAAAACCATTTAAACTATCAATGCCAATAAAACCAAGTCAATGCAAAATAAACCAAGATAACTAATCATGAATAAATAAAATATGGGTCCAAAACACGTATACGTACACTAAATACGTATCACGAATTTGGGACATTACACGTCCTTCATGGTGTCGATATCACCAATGACCGCATATAGGATAGACTGCATGCTCACCTATTGTCTTGTGCAGGTGGTAAGTATCATGTATATTTTGTGCAGGAAAGGAGCACGGCCGTGGTAAGAATGCCTTTAAATTGGTTATGTTGTTATCGTTTAAAATATGCCTTCGATATGAACTGCAACTCATATAGTTCTAAATAGAAAGATCACTTCGTATGCCTGAATCCTTAATAAGCAGTGTCGGTTTAGACGAGTGGGTTCGTCCCATCCACTAGCAAGTGTGCTAACCCCCAACTCTCCAGGTAACGAGCGTGCTGCGGGAGCTCGAGACTAAGCTGGAGCTGAAGAACGGGAGACGGCACGAAGCTCTCCTATTTTGAAGTATTTTGATGCTCAATTCAGACCGAAGGCTTTTGTTCAAATGTATAAAGGGGCATGAATGTATGGAATATCGAGGATTATTTCAAGGCGAGATTGTCGATAGTTTTCTTTTGTTATTTCAAAGATGTAGCCGCAACGGCATATGTAATAGAAAAATGACCTTGCACATATTTTGCAAGCTTATGAATAAAAAGCTAAGTTTCTTCTTATGCTATGTTTTCAACTCTCTGTACTGTTTAATTTCAACGCGTCGAGTCAAAAAGGAATTTCCAATTACACATCCTTGCCTTGTGCAAGTCCATTCAGACTTGTACGGCATCACGTCCCGACCCGTGGGGATCGATTTATATCGAGTCAAGGCGATGGCGACCGATTCGGCGAGTCGGGGCGTGACACCAACAACCGAAATGTTCCCGCTGCATACCATCATTTGTGGCTTTTCCTATCTTGTTTAAGGATGTGCGCCTGCAAAGATTATTCGAATCCCTCCGCGACCAATCGATTCCGGGGCGCTCCTCCGGCATTTAACCGTTTTGGGGGAAACACCCGTACACGGGTTATTATCACATTAATCTCGAGCCCATTCCAATCGACCATGCAACGCCCTATCATTCAAGTAATCAAATTCAAACAACCAAACATAGTCTTGAGTCCGAGACTCAGACTTATCATCTCGCATCTCTTTCGTTAGCTTTCTGTGTTCTTACATTTCATACTTCGTTTCAATGATTCAATGGCATCGTGCCTCAAATTAACGCTCGTCAACCGAACGACCCGAAGGTCTTGAACACCTTTTGAGGCACCATGTCATATCCGACAGTTCTGCCATATTCATGCCACAACTGTATTCTCTCGCAACGAAGCCATCTTTTATTATCCCGTGCACGTAGGTACGTTTCGACCGCATCCCCATGTTCTATAACTTAGCATTCAATGTTCGGGGCTTGCGCGCTAGGGCGCTCGCCTATTGTCTTTCAATGTTCTAGCCGTCTAACTCGTGCAGCAAAGGCACGGTATGGTTCGTGCACTAAGGCACTCGCCGAGTACAGTTATCCCATGTTCTTACGGCTTGCGCACCGAGGCGCTCGCCTTTGCGATATCCAATGTTCCATAGCGACTCGTGCATACAATGCACGTTTTATTTCAATTGTTCTAACTTAGTGTTCGACACACACTATAATTTATCTCCGATCGGACCACGCCCATGGCATCGATAGGTTAACTTAGCATACAATGATATATTTGACTTATCGAATGAAGGAGTAAAAAGAAGTCAATCCTCCCACCTTGAGTCGATACGCCTTCGTCATTTCGCCGAGCCGATGCGGCTCGATTTCATAACTTGTTTGCACGGCCACTCTTCTGACTTAGCCATTCGAGCACTTCGTGCTTCATTGAGTTATATGTCCGATTTGCCTTAGCGTGCCCAAGTCTCGGCCCGTCGCAAGGCGATGATTTGATTTCGCGGACCCCTTACTAAATATGTCAAAAGATCGACCTCTAATATTTTTCCGTCAAAGTATAACCTGCACACGAAACCAACTAAAATCAGTACTTGCAACGATTCGGACTTGCGCCTTGGTCGATTCGATTTCTTAGAATCTTCGAGCCGATTCAACGCGCTCATCCTTCGGGGCAACGCGGCACTTCGCATCGATTCAACTCGATGCATTCTTTCGGGGCAAGGCAACTCTTCGCATCGACTTAGTTCGATGCGTTGCTCGGGACAACGTAACTCTCGTATCGATTCGCATCAATACATTTCATTCGGTCAATGCGACTCATTGAGTCAACGCTTCAGCGTAATGTGCCGTGCGGAGCGGGGCATTACATACTCGGTTACACCCAAAGTATTATAAAGCCTACGATTCGGTTATACGTAAAGACACGTGCTTCGGCATGAGATACGACATCGTGCTTGAGTTCTCAACACCGGTTCCATAAGTGAATTATACGTTTCGAGTTAAGTCTGGAAGGGCCGTAGGGCAAGTTTGGTTAAGTCGTGTTGAGTTCCTGGGCACGACCTCGAGATGTGAGGCACGGCCGCGTCATCATAACATAAGTAAAGGTAAGACTTAGCGAGGAGGCACTGCCTCAAAGATAAGCACGAATCGAGTTCACCACACGACCGAGTCGTTACGTCCCAGAGTATGGCACGAAAGGCAAGCACGAGGCGATAAGTTGACGTTATTGGAACGAGAAGGTCTAGCGGTAAAGTACGAGTACACTATTAGTGCAAGGCACGGTAACGGTCTAAAAGACACAAAATAGACCAAGGCATCGGTCCTAAAATCGATCCTAAGGCAAGACTAGAAAGACAATCGTAAAGGAGCTTGTATTGCACAAAGTAAATAAAACGTGTTGGTTTTGTATGGGTGGACGAGAAGCTCACTACACCAGTACAGTTGAGTACTGACACCCACATAGTTTCTATGTGTAGGTACAGGTAGAAGCTCGTGGCGCGGAGCTCGCTTAGATGCGTCGAGGCACGGAGTTCCTTGGCGATTCGAAGTGTGCGGCCGCATAGAATCGAAGACTTATACGGGACATAATGTATGGACATCGCCTATCTGAAGCATCCGCTGGCTCGAGAGAAGTATTGAAAGAGAGCAGAGTCAATTTGTAATGTGAGACGAGTGAAATTGGGTGATTGTAATCTCGGCCTTGCGCTCCAATGTAACCGTTGTTTCGATATCAATAAAGATCATCTTTTGAGTAACTTGTGTTTCGATTTAAATTTCTGCTGTGTGTTCATTGTCTCTACTTGGGACTTCTGTGCGACGACCCCGTCGCAGCCGCTGTAATCGACCGTTATGGAACCCGCCTTGCACGAACGCAATCTAGGCTCGTGCGGCATCACGCCTTAGCGAGGATGATTGCTCGTACGGGAGCGGGGCGTGACATAATGGTATCAGAGCACGGCTTTACGTCCTTGGACTATCGATTGAATTCTTTAACTCCGTTGTTTCCGCGAACTCGAAAACGTTGCTTCCGCAAAGTCGTCATCGTTGGTGCGCTCTCTCTCAAACGTCCCTCGGCATATCCATACAATAAATATAATATTTTCAAAAGCTCGTACATGTGTTCAATCGGACGTATCGATAGGCGATGGCCTTTAGGCCGAACGGAGCCGACCTTGAGTTGATAGAAAACACGTGCTAAAAGTTAGCAAACGCGTTGCGTGCTTGAACGACCTTACGCCAACAATAGCGAACGAGCACACGAGACCGAAGTATAGTCCATACGGGATGGTTATGTACACGGCCTTTTGGCTAAGTTGTGCCGCGTGTCACGCACTAGTCATTATGGTGTAAGCGAGTTGCGAACGATATTGAGTACCGCTCGGTAGGGAACGAAACCACACTTAGAGTAACTATCGATAGAGTGTTATCGAGCGACGATAACGTCTATGCGATATAAATAAGCGTGCTTGAAATTGAGGAATGGTTACGGGATTCAAAGAAGTCGATTTTGATTCGAATGATAATTTTGAGGATTTGTAGAATAACTTGACCCTGAGTGGTGTATGGACGTTATAGAAATTGTTCAGGCGAAACTAAAGGAGTTACGGATAGTTCGAGCGCGTCCACAAGCGATGATATCGCAAGGCCTTAGAACGAGTAGCGCTTGGTTGGTCATGATTCGAGAGTCATAAATGAGGTACCGTTCGGACAATTTGTAAACGATAGTACGAGTTACGAAATAGTTGAATGGAAATTTTTAAACGATAAAATAAATGGATGACTTGATTGAAGAAATTGATACGATAGTATACGAGAAGTTAGCACGACGAAAGGATAGCGTGCACGAAAGGTTTGAATTTGAAGTTACGCAAACGACTCTGAGGACTGAAATCGATGTGCGCGATGGTTTGAGTTAGCAAAGAATGATGCAAATTGAGGAAATACGTTGGTCGATGACTTAAGATAGACGTATAAACGATACGTGAATTTGGGTTGAAGAAATTGATGTGGTGAAAGATTCGAGAAGATTATCTAGTCGGACGATAGCATCATTCGTACGACTCAAAATTCGATACAAAGGAAGATCGTCAGGTTACACATATCGTCGATGGTATTGAGGCGTATCAAAGATCGATATACGATAACTCGAGGGCACTCTAATTCGAGGAATGACGATCTTGCAAGTGTTATTGTTCGGTTGGATGCTATACTTAGGATCTTGATTGAGACGAATGTTGGGTGAAAGAAATCGTGTTTTGATGGTTGCGTTGATAACCACAACGTCGACGGTCTTATCTTGTGCGAGCGCAACTCCAGCCTCTCACATGCGTTGCGTCGGATTTGTGACGATCATTCCGCGTGAGCGCTGACTGGTGATTTATGTCGCGGGAATAATCGAACTCAAAAAATCAGGACGCGGCAACTTTGATTGTCCTGACTTGTCGGTTTGATGCGAAGGAAAATTTGAGGATGTTAGGACTTATGATTGACGAATTAATGAAACTTGAGGATTGAGTAGGTCCAATCTGCGCATCGAGAATGAATTTGTCTAGACACAAAACAAGAGTTACATCCCGATGAGAATGATTATCTCGCGGGAGCGTGCATGGTGATTCGTGCCCACCGTAGATAATCTGACTCGCGTGAGATCGGGACGCAACGTATTGTTAAGTCAGATGACCTTGTGATCGATTTCGTGAATTGGAATAGATGATTTCGGAAACGTAAAAATATGAATTACGGTTTAGAGATGAATTGTGTCATAGCGTGCTTGATTTAAGAATGAATGATAGGCGAATTAATGTCGAACGTATCCAAAGAGATAAACTATACGAAACGGTTTGATGAACGAACGATATTCATACGACGTGGAATTGGAGGAAATGTGTGTTATCGTAAGATGGCTTTACCGAACGACTCGTACCCCGTGCGACGGATATTGGAATGTGCGTAGGAAATCAATGCTCGATGTTTAGAAATCGGAGTGATACGAGCTTGGGTAGAAAATTCCGTACCATCGATTTGTTTTGTCCTTAGGATGGGGTCAGTGTTGATAGCGTTGTTTGGGAACTATGATTCCAATACTGACGAAAGACATAGCCTAGCGGTTAGGCAGACGTTCCGGCACGAAGCGATAGGAATTGTGGAGGCACCACTCGCGAGTCTCGGCTGACATGCACGTATATCAGGGACGCTCGAATATGTACACGATCTGACTCGAGTGGTGATGGCAGATTCTCTATCACGAGGCTTGGCTGAAATACATGTATTTTGGGGACGCCTAGAATATGTGCACGATCCAGCTAAGTGATACGTTGAATCAAGTGAGACTTGAGGAACGGAAAAGTGTTGTGGATTTTGAAATCGTAAGTTTCGAAGAAATGTTGACGGTAACGCGATCATTAAATTGAGACGAGTTCGAATGTTGGTTGATCGGTTGGTGCGCCTTACGACTAAGTTAGCGATAAGTGCGAGCGTGGCTCGGAATCGAAGAAATACGTAGGCGGAGTGTGTACGATTAAGTCTTGGCCATAGAAATAGTAGGATGGTTTGCCTTCAGGAAAGTCTCGAGGACGAGACTTGTTCTGAGTGGTGTATGTTGTAGTGCCCCGTCCCGCAAAGTCAATCGGAGGAATCGAAATGCCGACGGCGTTCGGATTTGGCCTTACAACGGCGACTCGAAGACATCGCTCAGGTGGGGTAGTTTCGGTGAACTTGCCTCATCTCAGCCTTCACTTAATAATTCGTGTGTTTTCAACTTTGCACAAGTAGGCTTAATAATAAAAGAGACGAATCCACATAGCTAAAGGGAATTATCCCGACGGATCGAATCGAGTTTAGAACATAAAAAACGTCCCACGGTCTGATTAGAGTTGGTACTCAGCGTGCTTTGAAAATGACACTCGATCCTTCGTCCTACGGCTTGGGAGAAGGAAAAGTTGGTATTCGACACAAACGAGGAGTTAGCCTAAGTCATAGACATCGCCCGCGTAAATGCTCGATAAAGCATGCACGTTTCCACTGCGCAAGGCTTGGCATAGCCTTGGCTCGTCCCTCGGGTTAAGATGTAGGCTTGAGTAAGTTAGGCAAAGTTATGCCGATCGACCTAAGTCATTCCAAGTGTCGTCCCATTCTTTCTGCGGTTGTCAAGTTAAATAGTCCCACGATCTCAAGGGCCGTCATATAATGTATGACTTGGGTGATAGCGACACGTAGGACGGAAGTCAGTTAAAGTCACGAGCCACGATTGGCACGATGTAAAGTTAGCCACGTTCTATGGCACTTAAGGAACACGTTTTGTTCAAGTTAAGTCGGAAGGCTATGCAGTAGTCGTTCCCTCGAGTTCAAAGAAGTTCGAGGCGGTCCCTCGGTTGGGATTCTCGCATTCCTATTCACGTTAAGATGTTCGAGGCGGTCCCTCGGTTGGGAGTCTCACGTTCCTATCCACGTTAAGGAGTATGAGGCGGTCCCTTGGTTGGGAGTCTCTCGGTCCCAATGTACGTTATGCAAAGTGTGGTTCAAAGCACGAGTTGCTAAGTATAGTTCCAGTCGTACCAACAAGTAGGCCATGCATTTACGTGAGTTTAGATGTCTCGTAGGTGCATGGTCATTGGACACCTTGTCGACAAGGATTTCTGCCTAGACTGATTATACGCCGGGGAACCGGGCCCAGTCATCCTTGGAGGTAGACGTTATAGCAGCACATGCTTTTATTGCGTGGGTAGTCAGGGGCTTTCAATGGGGCTCGCTACCTGCGTTGAAGGACCCGCCGCCTACCCGAGCTATGTCCGCGATGGCTTGTCATGCCAGTGGCCTTTCATATAGATAATTGGCGTGCTAAGCGGCGAATCCGCATGCACGGTGTCGGTCGTAACAAGGAAAGTATAAGCACGGTATGTGTTGAATGGTGAAATGTGAGCTCGGTTGCACCCAAGGTATTATAAAGCCTACGATTCGGTTATACGTAAAGACACGTGCTTCGGCATGAGATACGCATCGTGCTTGAGTTCTCAACATCGGTTCCATAAGTGAGTTATACGTTTCGAGTTAAGTCTGGAAGGGCCGTAGGGCAAGTTTGGTTAAGTCGTGTTGAGTTCCTGGGCACGACCTCGAGATGTGAGGCACGGCCGCGTCATCACAACATAAGTAAAGGTAAGACTTAGCGAGGAGGCACTGCCTCAAAGATAAGCATAAATCGAGTTCACCACACGACCGAGTCGTTACGTCCCAGAGTATGGCACGAAAGGCAAGCACGAGGCGATAAGTTGACGTTATTGGAACGAGAAGGTCTAGCGGTAAAGTACGAGTACACTATTAGTGCAAGGCACGGTAACGGTCTAAAAGACACAAAATAGACCAAGGCGTCGGTCCTAAAATCGATCCTAAGGCAAGACTAGAAAGACAATCGTAAAGGGGCTTGTATTGCACAAAGTAAATAAAACGTGTTGGTTTTGTATGGGTGGGCGAGAAGCTCACTCCACCAGTACAGTTGAGTACTGACACCCACATAGTTTCTATGTACAGGTACAGGTAGAAGCTCGTGGCGCGGAGCTCGCTTGGATGCGTCGAGGCACGGAGTTCCTTAGCGATTCGAAGCGTGCGGCCGCATGAAATCGAAGACTTATACGGGACATAATGTATGGACATCGCCTATCCGAAGCATCCGCTGGCTTGAGACAAGTATTGAGAGAGAGTAGAGTCGATTTGTAATGTGAGACGAGTGAAATTGAGTGATTGTAATCTCGGCCTTGCGCTCCAATGTAACCGTTGTTTCGATATCAATAAAGATCATCTTTTGAGTAACTTGTGTTTCTATTTAAATTTTTGCTGCGTGTTCATTGTCTCTACTTGGGACTTCTGTGCGACGACCCCGTCGCAGCCGCTGTAATCGGCCGTTATGGAACCCGCCTTGCACGAGCGCAATCTAGGCTCGTGCGACATCACGCCTTAGCGAGGACGATCGGTCCTACGAGAGCGGGGCGTGACAAACCTCCAGGCTAATTTCAGTATTAAAGATAAATTTGTGATATAAGGATCATGAATACCCAGCCCACCTTGAAACTTTGGTTTAGTAAATGAAGACCAAGAAGTGAAGTGAATTTTTCGATTGGTATTATCAGTCCCCCACCAAAAATCTCGTTGGTGTTTAGATAATGAATTCGTAACAGCTTTCGGGATAGAATATGAAGAGAAATGATACGTGGGAATGGAAGAAAGAGTGGATTTAATAAGAGTAGTTCGAGCAGCATGTGAAAGACATCCACGCTTCCAACCACTAAGTTTTTGGAGACTGGTGTTGAGAAGATCAGCGTAAGTTCTTGTGCGAGACTTTGATTGAAGGATTTTGTGGCCTAGGTAACTATCCCAAGGATCCATAAGCTTAACTCCAAATAAATTAATGAAAAGATTACGCATATAAGGATCAATTTTTTTTAGAGAGGAACAAGGATGACTTGTCAAAATTTATGCGTTGCCCCGACCAGATTTCAAAAGATTTGAGGATGATTTTTGCTTGGGAAATATTATGAAGAGTGCAATTACCAAATAGCATTAAATCATCTGCAAAAGCCAGATGAGAGAACAATATGGGACATTGATTCAATCTGATACTTTCATAGAGCATGTTTCTTTCCATGATAAGAATAAGGGTAGATAAAATTTCCATGCTCATGATAAATATATATGGTGATAAAGGACATCCCTGGCGAATACCACAGGATGGTTTGAAACTATTGGTTGGAGCACCATTGACAAGAACAGAAAATGATACCGAGGAAATGCACTCCATGATGATATCATGAGATTTCCCGACAATCCCAAATCCAGTCATAGCTTGACTGATAATACCCCATTGTAATCTATCATAGGCCTTAGACATATCCAGTTTAAGAGCAAAAGTTCCTTTAGTAGGGCTGGATTTCGAAATTGAATGAAGAAGTTCATGTGCTAAGATTACATTATCACCAATAAATCTTCCAGGAACAAAGGCGTTTTGAAGAGGGTTGATGAGATGATGCAGGTGTTGTCGTAGACGATTAGCAATGATCTTAGTAATAATTTTGTATAAGACATTACATAATGCTATCGGTCGAAACTCAGAAGGAGAGAGAGGATTTTTGGTTTTAGGAATCAAAGCAATGAAGGTATGATTAAGATTTATAGGCATAATACCTGAAATGAAAAATGTTTGAATCAAATGAGTTACCTCACAGCCTATGACATCCCCATTTTTTTGATAGAATGCAGCAGGAAAGCCACCTGGACCAGGGGATTTATATGGACTCATATTTTTGATGACATTGAGAATTTCTTTAATGGTAGGAACAGCATGCAGGCCTTCATTGTCTTTAGCATCCAGACATTTTAGTTCATGAATGATATGGTCTGGAACAGGGTGATATGTTGTTGATTGAAACCGATCTTTGAAATGAGCTTCAAAAACCACTGAAATGTCTTCCTGAGAAGTTAGCATAGTACCATTATCATCTTTAATGCTCTGGATAGTATTCCTCTGTTTCCGGATCGTGGCAGAAAGGTGGAAATTTTTTGAATTTTTATCTCCTTCACGAAGCCAGGAAATAGTTGAACGTTGTTTCCAGTATAGATCCTTTTGGAGTAACAACTTATTCAACCATATCTGAATGGTTTTTTCTTCTGCATACAAATCATCATTAGGAGGAAGACCCTGAATATAAAGAAGCCTCTCCTGGCATTGCTTGATATCCATATCAATGTTACGGAGTCGAGTTCTGCCCCCACTTATGTAGTTTAGGTAGTAAATTCCTTAATTTAGGCAGGAACTCTTGATTACGAATGTTCCTCCACATATCCTGAAGAACCTCGAGAAAATCAGGTTCATGAGTCCAGGCAGCCTCAAACCTAATGATAGGTTTGTGTTTAACCAAGGAGACATTCAGCTGAAGCAAAATTGGATTGTGATCGCTATTCAGGCAAGGAATGTGAAGTACCCCAGCTTTTGGATGTAAAGAAAACCATTTAGTATCCACCATAGCTCGATCTAGTCTTTCAGCTACATTGCATCTGGGAATTCGACGATTACTCCATGTGAATGCAGGACCTGAGTAGTTTATATCCATTGCACCAACATTATGAAACCAATGGATGAAGAACTTATGATTATGATAATTGAAAGAGCTTCCGGCACGTTTCTCTGAAGGATGAAGAATAGAGTTACAATCTCCAATACATAACCAAGGAACAGTAATTGATCTAACCATTGATTCCAAATGATTCCAGAATTGAGCTCTATTAAACACCATCGGAGGTCCATATATGAAGAAGCTATGCCATAATTGAGTACTATCAGCAGAGTGAACTGAAGCATGAATATAGTTAGCTGAAGAAGAAATGATAGCAATGTTGATATCCTCCTTCCAACAAAGTAGCAGACCACCCGACATTCCACAAGATGACAGAGCATAACTATGAGTAAAACCAAGTTTGGTAGCTATTGAAGAAGCTACATTTGACGAACATCTAGTTTCCGATAGAAAAATGATTTTAGGATTAGATGCCCGGAGAAATGAAGTAATTGTACGAATTGTCGGGTCATTTCTCAAACCCCGACAATTCCAGGAAAATATCATGGACTATGAGGCTGTTGTAGGCCAGCCGCGCCTTCAAAATCATTATCTTCAACCATCAATCTCTTATGTGGTCTGAGAATATGAGAAACTACATCTCCTTCAATCAGATTATCCCTCATTCTCTTTGTTTTATTCCTGGATAATGGCAAGGTAAGCATAGGAATAGGATGATTCTTCAAAGAATTTGGATTACCCCCAATGTCAACTATAGGCTCTTTAATTTTTGATGAGAATGATGACAGTAGAGATGTGAATGGTTGGGAAATGTTTGGTGATGGAATTCGAAAATGAACTCTGTTTGGACCAGAAGGTGATTTGGTTGGATGATGATGTTTTGAACTGGAGGGAAATTGAGTATCAGGAGCTGATATGAATTCAAAAGTATTATGAGACATAGTGTTTGAAATATCTGATAAAACTGTTTTAGCAGGAGGAATTAGGATTCTTAGAGGAGATAATGTATTTGGGATTTCAGTGGATTGGATGGTAAGGTTTGTGATGGTGATCGATGCTGGATTGGGTGTTAGAGTTATAGGAACTTGGGTAGTAGAATCAATGTTGATGTGGTCTGCAGAGGTATTATTGATTGGTAATGGATTTGAATATGCAGTGACACAAGAAGAATTGCTGATACCAGGTGGATAATTGTTTTCAGGGTATGTGTATGTATCAGATGACAGGATGGTAGTTGGAGGTGTGGAGGATGTGTATGTATCAGAGGACAGGGTGGTAGTTGGAGATGTGGAGGATGGTAACTGAATAGTAATGGGAAATGATGTCTCCGGATTTGAAGGGGGTAGTGGACATGGTAAATGTGGTGATACAGGTATTGTGGATGGTGTAACAGTAGTAACCGTCGTCGGAGAACTGTTGGACGGAGGATTATCCGGTGGTATGTTAACCGGATTTTGAGTAGAATCTGGCTTCTTAGATTTTGAAAACTTTCCAACATAATTGACACAGATAGAATGATCTAATCTCTTGGCAAGCAAATCCATAATCTGTTTTTTCTGATCACAAGACCAGTATTCATTGATCGATGATTTGAACTCTATGTGGGTGGGACAATGAGTAACGTCATGACCAAGACGTCCACAGAATTGACAGAATTTTGTAAGACGCTCATACCTCAGTTTGACGATACAATAAGCATTATTCCCCATGGATACCCAAAGTTGTCTGATGAGAGGATCCGCAATATTGATTTGGACTCGGGCTCTAGCAAATAAGCTCCAATTTGATGCTTCAGTTGTCGAAATAGGCTTCACAGTACCAACTCTAGCGCCAACGTCGTGATAAAATCGATGGTTAATAGGTTAACAGGTAAACCATGGAATTGAATCCAGAAAGGAGTGCTGGTGTAGGAGTATTCACAAGGAAGTTTGTTTGGAAGACATCTCTCTATAAGAAGAAGGTGCTTATTAAACTTCCATGGACCACCATCCATGACACATTCAAGATCTTCAAGACTCTCAAACTTTGCAGAGAAGGATTCTTCAAAGTATTCAGAAACTTTAACAGTGTTGGAAAGTTTCCACATCTTCGAGATTGTAGCAATGACAACATGAGGGGGATAAAGTTTCCTGGATAGAATTTTGAATAATAGGAATTTCTGCCATTCCGCTTGAGGATTGGTTATGGAAATTGTTGAGGATTCAAGGCTAAATGATGTTGTAGAAGATAACAGGTTACCTAGTTTTTCCAGTACTTCATTGAATGTTGTAGACGTTTGATTATCCATAACCGAGGAGAATTCAGAAGGGAAGAATAGAGCTTGATGGAAGAAGGAAAAGAAGAGGAAGAAGAGGAAAGCAGGGAAGAAGGAGAAGATTGGGAAGTTAGAAAGGAAAGAATATCCAAAGAAGGAAGATGAAAATCGCCATTGGAGAGAATAGCGAGGCTGACTAATTTACCTATTTCTAATTCTAATTGTTATTATTTAATAATTAGTTAAACTCATTGTTGGATTTATTTTATTATTAATTAAATCCTGGTGAGGCTACCAAGCCGTGGACTGTTGGCTAGCCTAATCTATTTGCCTACCAAGCCTTGGGCTTGTATTCTGGACCTTTGGAATGTCTAATTATTGGTTAGTCTGTTACTAATTAAGTAATTAGTTAGTAATTAGTTAGTGTTAGTTATGGTTAGTTAGTAGGTTCCACTATTGCTCCTAGATATATTACATATTACACTTGTGCCACTTAGGTTTGGAGAGCACTCCATTATTCTACTATTTAATATTTAATATTGAGGATTCTCCACTATTTTATATACAAATATTCTTAGTCTCTATTGTTAGCAGTTGACCACCACCCCATCCTCCAAGCCCCGCCGCGTCGCCATCGTGCTCCGCCTGCCAGACCAGTGTGCGCAGCAGTCTCCGACGACTTCGTCGGAACTCTTCCCTGTCTCTCTTCCTCTCCTTTGTCCTCTCCACCACCCGACACCCCAACCGCCTCCGGCTACCTATTCACCACCACCGCAAGCATCACCGCCGTCGACCACCGCCAGTGTCGCCACCACCACCACCATTGTCCCATTCACCAGTCCCGACACCACCACCACCTAGATCTAGATCCACCCGACTCTGACCGCCTCTACAGAACTACCGCCCCCAGCCCTTCGCCACTAGCACAACACCACCGCTGCAACCACCGCAACCCCGTCTCCGCCACTCCGACCACCACCGTGACCCAAACCCCAAAACACCACCACCAGACCAACTCTGGTCATCTCTCTGCTCCGCCGACACCACCTACACAGCACTGCCTCACCTCCAGATTCGCCACAACCACCTACACAGCACCGCCTCACCTCCAGATCCGCCACCACCACATCGCAGCACCACCACAAACCCAGCCAAACCACCGCCACCCCTACACCGCCTCCACCCCCGCAAGCCACCACGACCACCCACCACTCACTTGAGAACGCCACCAAGTCTCCCTAACCTCGACGATCTCCAGATCCGGTCATCGTCTTCCTCGTTCCGACGGCCGCGACTTCTCCCCGGTGCTCCCCAGCCACCGCGTCCCTCCGGCATCAGATCTGACCCTGCCGCTCCAGATCCCACGTCGCGCCGAGTTCTCCGGCCCAGATCCGGAGTAGCGTCGCCTGTCGAACCCTAGCCCCTCTGCGACCAAGCTCCGGCCAGCCATTGGTGAGCGCCGCTCCCCTCTCCTCTCGTTCACCCTTTCTCTCTCCCCTCTCCTCTCGTTCACTCTTTCTCTTCTTCTGTTTCTCTCTCTCTCTTCCCAAGTTTCTTTTCTTCTTCTGAGTTCTTTTATTTCCTTGGTAGAAGCCCACTGTTTTAAGCCCATTGTTTCATTTCTTAAAGAAATGTGTTTAGGTATTATTGGGCTGGGCTCAGAGCCCAGTAAATCTATTTTATATATTTATCTCCGAAATGGGTGGGATATCTATTCCAATGCCAAAAATATTTACCATGTTTAAGTAGTTTCTTGATGGCCTCTCTTGCATTGCCGGGGATGAGTGATTTTGTTGCGGAATCAGCAGTCTTTTTTGGAATAATTACCAGTCCAAAATATCTTTTAATGCCCAAAATGCTAATTACATTTGTAATGGCAATTGGAATGATATTAACTCCCATTTATTTATTATCTATGTCATGTCAGATGTTCTATGGTATAAACTATTCAACGTCCAAAACTCTAATTTTATGAAATCCTAACTATGCTATTTCATTCTTTTAATTGATTGATAAGAGGAAATCTATTTTTTTTGTTTTTATGAGTCCATTCGTTTTTCATTTAATTTATCCGATTTCATGGATTTAAAATGAATAAAAACAAAAAAAAATGGAAAAAGGGAAAACTCAGGAGTTTATACCTCGATTTAGAACAAAACTTTGAAATTCCAACTGTTCCGGGAATACTTAGTATATAGTACATAAAAATAGATTGTTAAAACAGAACCTACGAAGATACTAATTCGGCAGAATATATGACTCATGCTCCTTTAGGTTCTTTAAATTCCGTGGGTGGCGTAGCTACTGAGATTAATGCAGTCAATTATGTCTCTCCTAGAAGTTGGTTAGCTACCTCTCATTTTGTTCTAGAATTCTTCCTATTTGTGGGTCATTTGTGGCATGCGGGAAGGGCCTGTGCAGCTGCAGCAGGATTTGAAAAAGGAATTGATCGTGATTTGGAACCTGTTCTTTCCATGATCCCTCTTAGCTGAGATTTTTTTTATTTATATCTATTGTTTTTTTCTCTTCTGGTTCATATATATATATATATATATATATATATATATATATATATATATGGCCAGGCCCATAGTGTATACTATAGTATATATGTATAGTTGGTATAGAATAAACAAATATTGATATATAAGTATATGTATTTTTATACCGTTTTATTATTATATTATATCAAATAATTATATAATAAATAGTTCTTTAAAAATTAGTTACAAAAAGACTTTGCACCTATTTAGTTTCTAAATGAGTTTTGGACATCTAAATTATTATTATAATATTTTATCTAATTAAAATGTATTTTTCTAAAATAGTATTTGACAAAATTAAAGGTTTAGCCTAGTATATCTTTTCAAATATTTTTTTACCAATAAAAACTTAGTTTCTAATTATTTTCCAAAATAGTTTAGGTATTTAATCATGAATTTTCTTCAATTATCATCTTGATCTAATCGTACGTTCCTATTTTGTGACTTTGCTCAATCTTCTAAATTAATCATCGGGATTATGGACTACTATTGGATTATTTGAACGTCGGATACGATCTTGGACTATTATTGGATGTTATGATCTTCGGTGACTTATTTGGACGATGTTATGCTGGAGATTACTAGGAGGATGATCAGGGTTGGCCAAGGAGTCCGAGATGGTGATGATTTTCTGCTGCGACAGGGAGGAGGCGGATCGTCGGAGTACGACCGGCGGTGCACTGCGGCGACGCGACGGAGCTAGGGAACATGGGCGATGGAGCTGCTGGCTGAGAGAGAGTGTGGGAGGGAGAGTCCCCATTATTTTAGTAGGAAAAATATGGAGTGCTCTCCAAGCCCAAGTGGCAAACAATGCAATATGTAATAGATCTAGGGGTACCTAGTGTAATGGGCTTACTAACTACAACTAACTACTAACTAAATGCTAACTAATCCAGTAATTAGGACTAATGGAGAATTAGGCATACCAAAGGCCCACAATTCAAGACCAAGACTTGGTAGGCAAATAGATTAGGCTAGCCCACAATCCAAGCCCAAGACTTGGTAGGCTCACAAGGATTTAATTAATAATAAAATAATCTAAAAATAAAATTAACTAATTACAAAATAATAATAATTAGAATTAGAAATAAATCTACAAATAAATTTTAAAATTGATTTTATAAATTCCAAAAATAATGACATTGATTCCAAAAAATAGAATTTCAATTTTAGGAAAAGAATTTTATAACTCAAAATTAGCTCTAAATTTTTAAAAATAGAAATTCGAAATCGATGTAGTTACATTGGGGCCCGAGATTGTCACGCCCCAGAACCAGAATACCGGAGAGCGGGGGCAGACATAGCCAGCTACGCAATCCCAAAGTACGTTAATACTCTGAAATCACGTATAAGCTGTCAAGACATGGGGGTTACTCTACAAGCCATCAGTCAATCCTATGGTTTAACAATCCTAGGTATCTCAATCACAGGCAATTATACAAGAGCAAGGAGTATGATCATCGTACATACAATAGTAAGGCGTCCCGAACCATATATACATGACTGATCATGAAGCCAGTACCACAGAACTGAGGACTAGCTAGAGTATTAGCCGTACATGATAAGGACTAGCTATAGTCTAGAATACACATATCATGTTTATGCCCGTAGGCTACAATATCAAGGAAAAATACCAAAATACGAGCTAAACACGTGCTCGGGGCTAAACGTCAAGAGGAGAATTTACATATCAGTGGGAGAATGAAAAAGAAACCCACTGAGACACTCTGGTGCTCCGGCTGGTCACCGTCGAGTAGATGGTGCGGTAGATCCTTCGGGCTCTTCTATTAGAACCTGGTCATGCAAAACCAGTGGGGTCAGATCCCAAATAGCAAGTACCACAAAGGAGGCCGAACTATGAACTTAAAACCAGCAATCATAGGCAAACAACAGGGAGAGAAAGCAATAAGTAAAGGATGATCGAGATTCGTGCAGTACCAATGCACTTATCCCGAACATAGGAAGACAGTAAGTAAATCACCATTTGACATAAAGTAAACTGGAGAACATGTTAAATAAATAGAGCTAAGCAATATACGAAGAGAGGACGAAGGTACTGTTCCGGAAGCCAGGTTACAACCCTTAAACCAAACAAGGACCGGGATTGTAACCCTTCGTCTGAACAGAACTTGGTCCCTGATCATTTATTGCTAGAGGTGAAAATCATTAAGTGACAGTGAGAGAGTGACAATACAGAGTACAATATATTAGAGTGACAATCATTGCAATCATTATCCTGGAACCATTAGGAACTGGATCTAGACAAGACTTAGACTGGAAAGGTGATATACGATGGGATAACCATGGGACTATTCAGATAACCAGGTTATAACCCGTAAACCAAACAAGGACCGGGGTTGTAACCCTTCGTCTGAACAGAACTTGGTTTCTTCCACCATTTATCGGCAAGATAAAATAAAAAATCAGGACATGTAACAATTATGTACAAGATCAAGACAAGACTAGACAGACTGAACTCCATCCAACATTCACGGCCAAGCAATAAGTACGGCTTGATACTTTAACTAACTAGGGTTATCACAAGCCTTAGTTACTAGCAATATGCAATGAGATGTTCCTCCAGCCACAAGCCCTGCAGCTAATCCAGGTTATCCAGGCGACTTGGATTCATTAAGCAGTTATCAATAATTATTAGGTAGCTTGGTGTGCACCACATGACAGTGTGCGTAGAAATTGTTTCATGAAGTATCCCACATGACAGTGGGCTAGAAATGTGCCCTACTCGACGGCAGGCTACAAGTCCAAACAATTGTGGCCGGGATAACGGGATCGCCTGTAACTGGGGAAATCTCTCATGACTACTGAATTATTCTAGTTATTAGCCTTAGCCATTTACAGTGGGTACCCATGACCGTGGTACTCAGGGGTCCCAGTCCTAGACATGATGCAAGACAAGACTGGCTCATTTGTACAAGCACAATCGTCCACGGTGTTCAGGTCATTCATTCTTGTCGTGTCATGTTAGCCGTCGCAACAGCATTTTCAAGGAATATTATGTCAGGTTTATCATGTCAAGAGTGCGCCACATCGGGCCACTATCATGTCCTGTTTGTCATGTCAAATTATCATGTCAGGAGTGCACCACGGCGGGTCACTATCAAGTCATGTCATTTATCAAGAAGGGGAGAAACTTGCGCAATTAAATAATATATTTATAATATATATATTCTTGAAGCCAAGGTGAAACTCTACAACTTTCATGTTGGGAGTGGGAAGAAATTCTGACCACAATTCAGGCAAATAAAATATTTAAATAATCAAAGTGGATCCCATGTGGCCCAAAAGTGGGAGAACATACATGCGGTCCAAAGAGAGTGGGAGGCTACCCATGCGGCCAGCCAAAGCTTATGCGGCCAAAAAATAACTGAAGGGGGGCCATGCGGCCAACATTAAATGCCAGTAAGAAATATTCATGCAATCAGAAAAGACAAAGAGAGTGGGACCCACAATAAATGCAAGTGTCCACTCAAGGAAAAGAAAAGGTCACGTGGCCACTCAAGTACAGAGGCCATGTGGGACCCAACAATTAATGCAGTAAGAAAAGGTTCACGTAGACCACTTAAATATTGGTTCACGTGGCCAAGCAATTATTATACATATTATAATATGCCATCTAAGTACATAAGACCATGCGGCCAAGAATTTAAAGGCCAAGCAATATAGCTCATGCGGCCAAGCTTATATATAAGCATGCGGCCATAAATATAGACCCATGCGGCTAGCTTGCAAGCCTTACATGCAAGCATTAAGCAAGCTGGTGTAGCTTAACAAATGCAAAGGTGCATTACATGCTAATAGTGCACGTAAGAAAATTAAGTAAGTCTTGTAGATGCTTAACGTGGCTTTTGCCTATGCGGCCAACTACTTTATTTCTAAAGCCATGCGGCTACTGAATGTTGCAAGTAAATTTGTAAGCCAAAAACTGTATGCAAAAAATTAAAGCATACCAATTAACTAAAGGCCATGGCCTAGCAAAATTAATGCATGCAAAACAAATAAGAAGGCCATGCGGCTCAGATTAATTTATAGGCATGCAAGCTTGCTTGCATGCACGCATGTAACATGGCATGCAGTCAAGAATTCCTCAAATGGCCATATGCGGCCAGGAATCCTTAAATGGCCATATGCGGCCAGGACTCAAATGGCCTATGCGGCCAAATTATAGACAAGTAATGCTAATGTGCATACATTAATGGCTTAATAAAATACAAATGCATGCCTTAATGGCTTAATAAAATACTAACGCATGCATTGCATGCTGCTGGTGCATTCCATGCTAAGGATGCAAGCATAAAATAAAGCTAATGCATTAATTAGGCTAATGCATTATTTTAATAGGCCATGCATGCAGAATGCATCAATTATTACTAATAGGCCATGCATTATTATAATGCATTTGCACTCCCATGCGGCCAACTGTGCTGCAACTAATATATATAAAATAATGCTCCATGCGGCCAGCAAATATTTTGACGGCCATGCGGCCAGAAATATTTACTCATGCGGCCAGCAAATATCAAAAGTGTAATTAATGGCTCTCACAGAGAACATGTCCATGGAAAATACCATGGCCTCCATGCTCCTCCAAACAACAATAGGAACCCAAATCCAGACTCCCGTAGATCAAATTTGGGTAAAATGAAATTTTTTACAACATGGAACCATCAGTTGACAAAAATATACAAGTTCGACAGATCGAAACTCACGAAAACCAAAAATACCACAAAGCTAGATCTACAACAATCCACTTGGTAAAACCGAAAACTCCAAGTTCTAAGTATGCTTAGAATCATGCAAGGAAAAAGATGGAACAAACAGAAATAAATTTGTTCAAGGTTCGGCAAGGTGTACTTGACTCTCTCTCTAATGGCTAGGGTTTGGTGGAAAAGAAATGAATGAGGGTGAATGAGGAGGAAGAGAGAAAAGTGGCTTATATAACAAGCTCAAGTGATCTCCACCATTCATTCCTCTCCACTCAATCTAAACCATACACCTCATCTCATAAAGAACCAAACTAAACCAAACCAAGTCAAAGTGGAACCGAACCAAATAAAATCAAATCCAAGTTAAACCAAGTCATGACAATCCTACACTTAGAAAATTTTTAAAATATCACGCAAATCGATAAATACGAAATACGGCTCAAATAAACACGTATCCGTATAAAATATCGATACAGTGAGACGGGTCTCACAGAGATGGCTGTAGATGCTGTAGATAAGGTGAAGCAGTTTAGAGAGAGACTTCATGTGGCTCAAGACAGGCAGAGACACTGGACCGATAGCCACCAAAGACCGTTGGAGTTTGAGGTAATAAGTTGTGATTTTAATTTTGTTTTAGTGATTGATTAGGGATTATCACTACAAAATAGAAGTCCTTATGCCACGGCAAAAAATTGTCACAATTAAAGGAAATGTTGTCACAAAAGATTTTTTTTGACGAACCTAAAGTCGTGGCATTAGGCGCCGTCACAAAAACCTTTTGAGACAGTTTGTGGTGACGACATAGGCTGTCACTGAAAGTTCGAAGCAATTGTGACGGCATTATTCCATCACAAATCGAATGACAGATGTCACTTTGTTGTTTTTATTTAGGGACGACATAGCCGTCTCAAAAAGTTCAAATTTATGGTGACGTCCCCATTCTGTCACGAACGGATAGCTTGCATCACGTTGTCATTTGCTTATTTGGGATGACATTTGCCGTCACAAATAGTTTTTTTGTTGTTGACATTTTGAGTATATATATATATATATCACTACTACAAAAAGATCTATTAATGACGCTCAACAAGGAGTTTTAATGACGGCTGATACATAAGCGTTATCAAAGTTGAGAAATACCTTTTACTATAACGGTTTTGGACTATTTATAGGCTTTTAATAACGTTTATTAAATAAAGCGTTATTAATAGTTAAAAGCGGTGGCAAACTTGTAATAAACTTTCTGTAATATTTTTCATCCTCCCACGATCTTATTCAGAAGAACTCTCCTTCTCCTTGCTCCCCTTCTGCCCCCTCTTTCCTCCTCTCCCCAAACCCTAAATTTTTCTCTCTCTTTCACCCCACCCCTGTCGCCTCTCCCTCCCTCTCCAACGATCCTCCGCCGTCGGATTCTCCTCCCTCCGCCGCACAAAGCCTGCCGCCCCTCTCGTCACCGTCCGATCGCTCGTCGACGAAAGCGGCGACGACGGAAACGATGGCAACATCGGTAATTTTGGGGGAGGGTGGAATGGGGACGACGAGGGGGCACTACGCCAAAACCTGTAAGTTTTGACTTCTATTAAAATATTGAGATATAGGATGAGACCTCTTTTCCCTAAAAATTTTGCTGCTGGATTGGAGCCTAAACCACGAGCACTTTTTCTTTCCTCTCCTCTCTCTTCTCGGCTGCTTCTCTATTTTTCATATCTCTCTCTCTCGCTTCCTCCACTGGTTCTATATTTTCCTCCATTGGTTCTATATTTTCCTCCCTCTTCTCTCTTTTCCGCGAACAAGAATCCACAACTCTAACGGACTTGAATCCACATGTCTTCTCCTTTGTTCGTGGTTTCATGAAAGAACAAAGCGATTTTTGTTCTTTGATGAACGAACCCTAGGTAAGTTGTTGTGTTCTTCTTTTTCTTCCATTTTTAATCGGGTGTTCTTCTTATTCATGGTTCATCAAACTATGAATCTAGGTTTTGAATAAAAAAAGGGATTTTTCTTGGAGCAGGCAAGACAAAGAACTAATCTTTATATTTTTCATGATTATTGCTTGATTGCATCGAGATATTAAGTCATCATACGTCAATATGAGATCACCATACTAAATGATGATTGAAGCGAAAACCTGAAAGGTTTAATGATTGAAAAACAAGGAGTGTGTCATAATAAAATTTTATGACCTCTTGGCCCTTGATCTGATTTTAGTGAGCACGTATCCTAATTCAAATTGTTTAAAACTGTTCAACTTCCTGTTAGTGTTTTTCCAATTTTCCTAATCAAGTTGCTTACTAACACAACTGATAAGTTAGTTATCTGTCTGCCTGTGGATAAATGTATTACATATATAGGAGATTGATTAATCAACTTTTGTTGATTTTGGGCATGAAGCAATATTAAGCCCTTTCCAAACATCCATAATCAAATGATGTGATTCTGATTGGAAACTGGAGGTGGTAAACTTACAATATATTTTTGTTTGAATGGTTCCAATTGGGTATCCAGAAGCAGAGATCAAGTTTCAAATTTACTAAAAGCAATTACAGCAAAGGAGAGTTGCATTAATAACTTATGGATGGCTTTCCATCCCAAAATTCTAGTAAAAAGTCTCAGATGAATTTGTTTGTTGTATCGGATAACAGTCAAATTCCCCATGACTGCATTACTACCCTCTACTAATAGATGCATTTGTTCTAGTCTGAATTTATACTATAGTGATGTATTTGAATATCTTGCCGAATACATGAATTGTTTCCAGGTAACTCAATTCTACTTTATTATTTTTACCACTGGCTTTGACTTGTGTAAGGGATATTTATCTTGGTGTTTATATTTATTTTTTGTGATTGTTGCAGGACATTCTTGACTTGGCAAAATATGCATCAGTTCCGGTTGTAAATGGCCTGACAGACTATAACCATCCCGTCCAGATAATGGCTGATGCGCTTACAATTATTGAGCATATTGGAAAATTGGAAGGAACAAAGGTTTTAGCAACTCCTTAATATGTCACCAAGTATCCTTGGGATGTTTATTGGTGGGACTTCTGATTGACCTACTGGTATTGTATGTGAAATTCAGGTTGTATTTGTTGGAGATGGCAACAACATTGTGCACTCATGGCTTCTGTTGGCATCTATGATACCTTTTCATTTTGTATGTGCTTGCCCAAAAGGATTTGAACCAGATGAGAAAACCATTGAGAAGGCACGGAGTACTGGAATCAGCAAAATTGAGATTAGCTATGATCCCAAAGAAGCAGTGAAGGGGGCTGGTGTGGTTTATTCAGATGTGTGGGCTAGCATGGGCCAGAAAGAGGAAGCTTCCTATAGAAAATAGCAGTTCCAAGGATTTCAGGTATCATATACATGTTTTTTTGGCCAAAATTTAGATTTGTTTATCATCCTTGTCTGTTGCCAACAGAAAGCTCATCTTCTACCATAGTAGTAGAACACTGGCAACCCTGTATTTCTAAGTTGAACCACTTTCGCTTACATGATTTTCTTCTTTTCATGAGTGCTGAATTCTATTTATTCTGCACTAGCGTATATGCACGTGCCTCTCCTCCCTTAATTATTTTGACCATGTTGGCATTCGAACTCTCGCCCACTCCTCCCCTCCCTTGCTAGTGTTACAACTAGACCACCCCCTTGGTGGTGTGTACAATGATCTTTTTGGTTGTAAGATTTTTCAAATATTTCTCCACTAGCATGCAAGTTCTTAAACGAAATGAAACTCATCGCCTAAACAATATCCTGCCTAAAATTAGATAATGTATACAGTAATTATGGTTCAATGGATAGGAACTCCTATTACCAGATAATTAGTTATATCATCAATTGATGTGCAAACAAACCATGAATTTTGTGAAAGAATCAGGAACCTTACCTGCACAACACAATCGTGAGGGAAGAAGTGTTGAACACCTATGAATCACTGCAAACTCCGTCTCCGTGATCTCCGAAAGACTATTCATTTTTTAGATTAGGCTTTGGACTGTTTAATAGGTTGTTTATGGGTTATGCTATTTGCCTATATGGAGACATCAGAAGAAAAATTGGTTTTGAATTTTGTATATAATGGAATGGGTATACGTTAATTGCTATAGACCATGTGAAGGAAGAATAATAGAATAGGAAGAGATAATACATGAAAGTCTATCTAATCCCTAGTCTAAAACAACAGTAGATAAAGACATAATTTAAGTGAACTATGAATACTAGTATACTACTCTAAATAGGGTATTCTACTAAATTAATTGATTCAACTGGCTCAAGTAGGACCTGAATAGACCTGAACCAGATATAAAACTCCATTCCAACTTTGGCGCCTTCTCCTTGTGTAAACATTAAAATGTGTATGATCTCATCCTTCCATTGTAGAAAGAATCCACCTCTGGTGACTAAAGACATGGATATCCATCAATCCTTTCATAAGTAGTGTTTTAGGCTCCAATGGTGTCACGCCCCAGAACCAGAACATTGGAGAGCGGGAGCAGACATAGCCAGCCACGTATAATGAAATGGGATCCACTCCATTATACGGTCACGGCTGTCTAGATATATGAGGGTTTATCTACAAGCCAACAGTCTCCTATGGTCAATAACAAGCCTAGTGTCTCAATCACAAGCAAGTAAGTAAATGTTACAAGATGTAAGATCACCAAATATACAATAGTAAGACGTCTACATATTCAGCTGATCATGAAGCTAGTCGTTACAAAATGTGAGGACTAGCAAGAGTTTCAGTCATACATGATCAACCCTAGGTTGCCAATCATGATACAGCCCGTAGGCAAACAGTAAGTAAAGGTGCAATACGAGCTAACACTTGCTCGCCGGCTAAAAGTCTCAAAAGAATAATTTTACAATAGAGTGAGAGAGCCAAAATAAACCCACTCGTTGCCAGGATTCCCTCTAGTGGTCACCATGTGGCTGGAAGGTCGGTAGATCCTCTGGTGCTGCTCCGGTATCTGGCCATACAAAACCAGTTGGGTCAGACCCCAGAAAGAGCAAGTGCCACAAAGGAGGCGTCACTTAGGAACTAAAACCAGCATATCACAAATGAATAGCAAGGGTAATTAAATGATACAGATAATATCTGAGATAACAATAATATATTGGGCACGAAGAACCCATTCAAGTAGCCAGACTGCAACCCTTAAACCAAACAAGGACCGGGGTTGCAATCCTTCGCCTGAATAGAAACCCGCCTCAATTGCTATTGATAAGGTAAAACGTATCAAGCATGACAGGTGATATACGATGAGATAACCATGGGACTATTCAGATAACCAGGTTACAACCCGTAAACCAAACAAGGACCGGGGTTGTAACCCTTTGTCTGAACAGAACTTGGCTTCTCCTACCATTTATCGGCAAGATAAAATAAGAAATCAGGACATGTAACAATCTTGTACAGAATCAAGACAAGAATAGACTGGTAAACTCCATCCAATATTTCACGGCCAAGCAATAAGTACGGCTTGATACTTTAACTAACTAGGGTTATCACAGGCCTAGTTACTAGCAATATGCAATGAGATGTTCCTCCAGCCACAAGCCCTGCAGCTAATCCAGGTTATCCAGGCGACTTGGATTCATTAAGCAGTTATCAAGAATTGTTAGGTAGCTTGGTGTGCAACACATGACAGTGTGCGTAGAAATTGTTTCATGAAGTGTCCCACATGACAGTGGACTGGAAATGTGCCCTACTCGACGGCAGGCTACAAGTCCAAACAATTGTGGCCGGGATAACGGGATCGCCTGTAACTGGGGAAATCTCTCATGACTACTGAATTATTCTAGTTATTAGCCTTAGTCGATTTCAGTGGGTATCCCTGACCGTGGTACTCAGGGGTCCCAGTCCTAGACATGATGCAAGACAAGACTGGTTCATTTGTACAAGCACAATCGCCCACGGTGTCCAGGTCATTCATTCTTGTCGTGTCAAGTTAGCCGTCGCAACAGCATTTCGAGAAATATCATGTCAAGTTATCATGTCAAATCTATCAGGTCAAGTTATCTTGTCGGGAGTGCACCACGGCGGGTCACTATCAAGTTATGTCATTTAACAAGGAGGAAAAAAACTTGCACAATTAAATAATAATATATATATATAATATATATATTCTTGAAGCCAAGGAGAAACTCTACAACTTTCATGTTGGGAGTGGGAAGAAATTCTTACCACAATTCAAGCAAATAAAATATTTAAACAATCAAAGTGGACTCCATGCGGCCCAAAAGTGGGAGAACATACTTACGGTCAAAAAGAGTGGAAGGCCACCCATGCGGCCAGCCAAAGCTTATGCGGCCAGAAAAATAACTGAAGGGGGGCCATGCGGCCAGTAAGAAATATTCATGCAACCAGAAAAGACAAGAAGAGAGGAACCCGCAATAAATACAAGCTTCCACTCAAGCACAAGAAAAGGACACGTAGCCACTCAAGTACTGGAGCCATGTGGCCAAAATAAAAAAAAATGGCTATATGCAAATAATTAAGTAAAGCCATGCGGCCAATCTAAGTTGCTGAATGCAACTAAAAGCCAAGGGCCATGCGGCAACTAAAGTGCTGTGCCAGGCAGGCAATTTAATGCATGCAAGCAATTAATAAATTCTCATGCGGCTACAATTAGCATTTGCAAGCAAATGCAAATTTATAGGAGATTAAATAATACACCACTATATGGAGCCATGCGGCTCTTTACTGTGTGTGCCTGCAAGCAATGCATGCAGCTACACTAGAATTCCATGCAAGAATGCATGCGGATGAAATGCATCAAAATATGCATTAAAATCACAATGCCTTATGCGGCTCACTACTGGGTGTGCCTGCAAGCAAGGCTTGTTGAATGTAAATGCATTTAAGGAATGCATTAGAGTAGGTATTAATCAAATGCATTAATCAAATGCATTTAACAAATGCCATAAACAAATGCACTTCCAGAATGTGCATTTAAAGAATGTATAAATCAAATGCATTTAACAAATGCATCTAATAAATGCATTACAGAAAGTGCATTAAAGAATGTGTATTAAAGAATGTGCATTGCATTAACCATTTGCATTAGTAAATGTAGTAAGGAAATGCATGCGGCAGAATGTGCATTGCATTAACCATTGCATTGGTAAATGTAGTAAGGAATGCATGCGGCTGATGCACCTTCTTTAATGCGTTAAGTATTTACAAGGCCTTCATGCGGCTGATCCACATTGTGTTAAAGAATGCATGCGGCTGGATGCTAGTTGTTGCATTTAAATAATACATATGAGCTAAATGCTTGCTATTACATTCATAGGCCATGCGGCCCAGATAGGTTGGCCTATGCGGCTCATTTTCCTTCCATACAAGCATTAGTATAATGCAATGTAATATTAAAGTAATATTAAAAGAAAGCCATGCGGCTCATTTCTAAATGCATTTACTAAGTGCAAAACAATAAAAGGCCAGCTAATGGCCTATGCGGCTCAGCAAGTTGCATACAAATACATGCAAGCTTGCAAGCAACTAAAATAAAAGGACCATGCAATTTAAGGCTCATGCGGCTCAGAGTGCAATTAATGGCTCCCACAGAGAACATGTCCATGAAAAATACCATGCCCTCCATGCTCCTCCAAACAACATCAGGAACCCAAATCCAAACTCCCGTAGGTCAAATTTGGGTAAAATAAAATTCTCTACAACATGAAACCATCAACTAGCAAAATATGCAAGTTTGATAGATCAAAATTCATGGAAACCGAAAATACCACAAAACTAGATCTACAAGAAATTAACCACAGAAATAAAAAATGCTAAGTACTAAAGTGGGCTAGAAACACATGAGGAAGACAATGGAACAATAAAAATAGACTTCCTCCATGAAGTAAGGTGCACTTGCCTAAGCTCTCTCTCTCTCTCCTGGTAGGTGAAGAGTAAAGATGGAGAAGAAGAAATGAGTAATAATGGAAGAGAGAGAGAGTGGGATATTTAATGAGGGTGGTGGTAGGTGGGAGTGGTTCTCCACCAAAACAAGCAAGGTCAAATAAACCGAACCGAACCAAGCCAATACAATTACCATGATGAACCATAAGCCAATTAAACCAATCAAACCAAAATTAACTAATCACGATTAACAAAAATACGGGTCCAAAACACGTATACGTACACTAAATACGTATCACGAATTTGGGATACTACAAATGGCAATATCAGTATTCACTTGCTTTGACAGAAATATTAAAATTCAAATTTGGATATTTAAATTTTAATTCCTTTTTTAGTTTGTTTGACAGTTAGGATCACACCTTTTTTTTGTTAATTGATGTCTTATCAAATATAAGCAAATACCATGAAAGGATGTCTCCTTGACTATGTTGCAGAAAACTAGTAGACAACAAGATGTGTATTCCACCACCACCAAAGGTTTGGTGTGCACAAATACTCATTTCCTTTCTACCCCCGTTTATTGAATTAATATGGTTGTCTGGGGCATATTTGATTAACCTGAGACAATGCTCAAGAAGGTGAAAATGTGTATTATTCTCTATGGTTTCGTGTGCACAAATACTCATTTCCTTTCTACCCCCGTTTATTGAATTAAATGTGCAAACTTAGTTTCTACCTCTATTTTTAAAATTATATTGACATATAATTTTATCCAATGTTCTGGCTTGGCTATTTGTTGTATATATGGTCAAAGGAGAAGATTGTTGTATATATGGTCAACGAAGGTCTTCCGTTCAGCTGAACTAGGGCACTTAGATCAACTTCTTCATCCTCAGGTATATATACAAAAAGATTATACGTGGATTAATAATAGATTGAGTTAATAACTAACCTAAGATTAGAAATATGCTTACTTCTGGATTATCTTGCTCTTAACTATTGCTACGACATATCCAAATTGGTTTCTATTTGTAGCTAATTTCTCTTTTCTCTGGGCATGTAGAAACCTGTAAACCCTAGGAAGGGATTGATTTAGAAAGGTAATGCCAGTTCCTCAGTTTATGTTTTGGTATATGAGCAATATTACAAAGTATATTGAACCATGTTTTTATCTTTTTCAGGGATTTGATACACGTGATGTTGACAGTTTTGATGTGCTCAAGTTGAAGCCAAAGTAATTACTTGTTTTGAGGATCCATTTAAGTAGTAGTTGTAAATATATGTATTTGGATACCCTATTTTGAGATAATGTAATGACGATGGTGATATAACATTTCGATGTATTCTTGTGAATATAGTTCAAAGTGGTTGTTCTAAAATTGAATTGAGAAGTTTTTGGAAAGTAATATATAATGTGCATTATTAAGCATTATAAATGTGATGAGTTCAGTAATATTGAGTGTTATAAATGTTCTCCATTGAGCTTATACATATTATCTATTCATAACGCTTTCAAAATGTCCTGAATTGTGCACTATATATTAACTATTCATAACGCTTTTATAGAAACTATTCATGACGGTTTTTTTATAACGCTTTTAAAAAATATTTATAACACCCGTTTTCATAACAGTTGCTTTGAAGAAAAAAAAAAAGCGTCATGGTTCGTCATTAATGACGCTTTTTAGCCGTCATTAAAAGTATTTTTTGTTGTAGTGTGTATATATATATATATATATATATATATATATATATATATATATATATATATATATATATATATATATATATATATATATATATATATATGTATGTATGTATCATGCACATTCATATTCCAACTACAACGACAACCAAACCACATTTAAACCATCCAAAGTCACAATCCAATTACATTCATAATAAGTTCCATTCATTCTACGTGATAACAGTTTTTGTTTGGATGAATCCACAAAATGACATCAAATTCACCACAAAAATGACATATGTATATGTCAACAAGTATACTATTAACCTAAACATTACATAACTTTGTTAGGCTAAAATATTTGAACTAAAATACCAATCAAAATGTAACCAGTACATGTCCAAAAAGATGAATATATATATATATATATATATATATATATATATATATATATATATATATAATATATATATATATATATATATATATATATATATATATATATATGTATGTATGTATCATGCACATTCATATTCCAACTACAACGACAACCAAACCACATTTAAACCATCCAAAGTCACAATCCAATTACATTCATAATAAGTTCCATTCATTCTACGTGATAACAGTTTTTGTTTGGATGAATCCACAAAATGACATCAAATTCACCACAAAAATGACATATGTATATGTCAACAAGTATACTATTAACCTAAACATTACATAACTTTGTTAGGCTAAAATATTTGAACTAAAATACCAATCAAAATGTAACCAGTACATGTCCAAAAAGATGAAACATACATATTTACTGTCAAGTGGTTTTGCTTCAAAATGAGTTGTCCAACTTGAACTTGAGCTCCTATCTATCCAAAATGACCTTCATATATGTCCAAAAAATATTAAGCATATTTATTTTGAAGTGGTTTTGCTTCAAAATGTCTTGTCCAACTTGAACTTGAGCTCTCATTGATCCAAAAATGTCTTCGTCACAATGAAATTGAAATAAGAAAACATTAGTAGATGAATAAAGACCATGCACATTTTAAAAATACATTAAATATTTAATCAAATGTACGCATAGATGTTATTTGAAAAAGTTACATGCAATCAATGAATCAATCACTATTACACTACTTACAAAGTACTGACATTCTAATGTTGGGCCGAGAGTGATGACAAAATATCATGCACAAAAGATTAAGAAAATTTTTATTAGTTGAGTAAAACTAAAAATTTAAACAATCTAGCTAATTTCAAGATCATTGTGTTAACAAATAAAAACCTGATTTGGGAAGATTAAAGATAAAATATCTGTGAGCTTGTCCATCTTCTTGTTTGTCTCCTCATTACTCTTTTGCATCTCATCTCGATCTCGACGTAACATTTCAACTTCTTTCCTTAAATTCCTAACCTCCTCATCATTTTTGCTATTAATTGAAGAACATTCTCCCCTTCTTCTCTTGGATTTCACGCCGATTCCAACACCTCGGTATCTCCCCGATTTCTCTACTCCCATAACTTGGGAGTAAATGTCACCATCAAGTTGAGCAAGTGATTCTTCCACACCATCTTCATCTGCCTTCCGTTTAGCTCCTCCATTTACCTCTAATCATGAGCATATCGATCAAATGTATTAGTTTACATAGCATTGACAATGAGTGTCAAACTAACAGAGCATACAAGTATCGAACTATAAAAGCATTGATCAAATTAAAAGATTGTATCAGTTAAGATACCCAAAAAATGCAAGTTAAATATCCAAAAACAAGAATTATAGATTCTGGAAAAAATTAGCTCCAGTTGATTGATGCCTAACTGCCCAGTCTATATATGTACATAATGAAAGTAACTACAGACTTACAATAAAATAAGCTTTCCTACACCATAAAGATTTCCAAGTGTCCAAGTAAACCTATTATATGATATACAGATGTCCAAGTGTTATGTCCAAGTGAACCTATTAATTGGCAGTTTCGGAAGAATACTAATATTGAGTAAATTGGGACTATAAACCAAGGTCATATAATAGGTCCACAATTATGCTCTCAAGGGCAGCACATGCATTTCTCAGGAAAGAGAAGGTGGCATTCACATTTTTGAGAACTTCAATATGTTAGATTCATAAAGATTTTGCTAATACTACACAAATATTCAAATGTTGGCTAGCACATAAGAACTATCAGTAATTCACAATCAAACGTATTAGTCGAGTCTAAGCACGATATCTGATGGTAGAGGAGTTGAACATATTTGCTTGTGCTTAACTTGCTCACAAAAAGAATTATCATATAAATCAATTTCTTCATTGCAATAACACTAGAGACTTCATTAAGATATTAGGTAATCGACCAAGCACCATAAACCAATATTTACCTGTCTTGCTTTACCTTGGTCTTTACCATTATGAAGATTGGTTTCTAACACACAAGTTTGAGTTGCTATGCTTTTATTGACATTTGAAACATGGATCATAAGCAGTAAAAAGAAATAGTGCATTTTTCGTAGTTTTGTTCTTTCCCTTTTCCTCTCCTGGGACGAATCAGCTATTAGATACACTATTTTCATTTCTAGCTTGTCTGCATGGATATAGATGCATATACATACTTCAACATGATTCAGATTCTAAATATATGTATGAAAATTAGGATACGAATGAGTCATGGATATGATTTCCATGATATACAGCATGTAAAAAAATCTGATTTGTTGATATATAGCATGATTTCCATGATATATATCAGTAACACCGATACCAAAGCATGTAAGAAAAAAACTGATTTGTTGACACAAACATGCTTCAAGTCATATTATTTTGCATGGTATCAAATACCGATCAAAGCAAGTAAAAGAATTTGATTTGACTAGACAAGCCATATAGAAAAATGAAGTAATTAATTTGTTGCATAAATGCACTAGACAAGCCATATAAAAAAAAATCTGATTTACTGACACAAACATGCTTCAAGTCTATACTAGCTCATTAGTATCCGAACACATTAGTGAGTATTAGAGAGGGCCAAGTATCAGAGTATCAGAGCATTAGCTCATTTGAAGAACTCTATACCAGCCCATCAAACAATCAAAAAATGTTTTAAAAAGCAATTAGCTCTAGCCTCTACCCTTACCAATCTTTCTTTTGCCACATCGCTAGATTTGTTGTGTGTCCTTCTGTATATATCCACTCGCGTTGTTGTTTTTTTTGTTTCATCCTCTATCTGTAGAAAAATATTATATGCTATTTTTAATATGTTTAACTAATTGTATGATGTGCATGATGAATACCTCTTTCGTATTACGTAGGTATGATTTTGAACCAGCAGTGTGATGATCAGTCAATTTATCCATGTTCCCTGTGTTACGTACACTCGATTTCTGCAAAAAGAAAAATAAAAAATTACTACACACACACACACACACACACACACACACACACACACATATATATATATATATATATATATATATATATATTTAATGTATATATATATATATATATTTAATGTATATATATATATATATATATATATATATAGATATATATATATATATATATATATATATATATATATATATATATATATATATATATATATATATATATATATATATATATATATATATATATCTTACATACCTTGAAATCAATTGTCTGCCAATAATCAACCATATTCTCCCACTGACTAGGAATCACACTAGTTGGACACTTGGCATACCACTCCTCAATTGTGGTGTAAGGATTAAAGTGTTTCACCTTTTTCCTATGCTTGTTTTTCCTTAAGTTTCACTCAAAGATTTACTTAACCAATATTCTGATTCTTCACACCAGTGAAAAATATTCTTCGACAAGACAAGGAAAGAGAACTATAAGTCACCTTTCTTCGAATTATAAGATACCATAGTTCCATATATATAATGAAGATTTATTACCTTTATCTCATCCTTTGCTGTTTCAATTTTGGCAGCCAACTCTGATATATGTTGCCATGAACGCGTGTCGAATGGAAAGTAATGACCATCTTTGGCTAGCTTACCAACAAAAGCAGATAATTTGGAAGCATTCGATCCGACTGGAACTCCATCAATGTGTTGATAAGCAACTTTTGTTCCCGGTTTAATATGCTTTAACCATTCCAACTTAGCTTCACCCCTTGTTTTGTTAGGAGGTGGAGGGTCCTTGATCTGCCATCTACTAACTTGTAGTCTTAAACTTGCCAGTACAAAAAGAGAAGCAATTATGTATATCAGGCATTAAAAAGGGGCAAAGCATAATATAATATAACCATTTCACTTAATGCAGAGCTTTCAATACAGTATATAAGGCATTAGAAATGGGCAAAGCAATTATGTATATCAGTCGTAAATATAGAAAGGGGCAAAGCAATTATGTATATCGAGCATTAGAAAGGGGCGAAGCATAATATAATATATCAGAAAACTTAATATAGAACTCTTAATAAAGTACATTCTTAATATCAATACGCTATTAGTACAAAATACTCTTAATTAGGTCCCAAATATAATGTAACCAATTCACTCCCATCTTCGTATTCATCACTGCTTTGTGTCTTGATATCTTAAGGGTCAGAATCTGAATCTGAATCTGAATCTTCATTTTATTGTATATCAGTATCTTCATCTTCGTATTCATCCTCATCTTCACTTCCATCCATATTTCCATCTTGATCTTTTTCCTCATTGAAGTTCTCATTTTCATCGTTAATGAAACCAGTAGAAGTAGATGCTTGTGAAGAAATCATCCTTGGAATTGAATCAATTGTTGTTCCCATCACATTTTCTCTCACCAAGTTTATAACATCATTTTGATCATTAGCAACGTGGTGTTGGCGACCATATGGTTCATTAGCTAATAGTTCCTCAGTGTCTCCACCCATGTCATAAGTGTCTCTAGGTTTGTTATTCACAACCACATGCCATCCTGGATCGGTAGGGTCTTCCACATAGAAGACTTGTTTAACTTGGGATGCCAATACAAAAGGTTCTTCTTTTTGTGATGCTAACAAATATCTGAAATTGACAAGAGTGAACCCTAACTCATCAATTTTAATGCCTATCTCTTTGTCGACATCAACCCACTCACATTTAAATAGCACGAACTTGCGGCCCAAAGGATATGTCCACTCAATTATATCAACTAACCGTCCAAAGTAGTTTAGCTCCTGAGATATTGGTCTTTTGTCTGTGGTTTTCCTGAACCGCACCGATGTTGCTCTAGTCATTACACCACTTCTTTTTGTTTTGGAATCAAGCTCTTTTTGTATATTATTTTGAATACATACCCATTTAATGTGTAACCAGTAAACCTCTTAGCACAGGAAAATAGTCCTCTTGCAATGAAATCGAGACCTTCATGAAAGGGTCGATTTGACCGTTTAAGCTTTCCAATTTGTTCTTTAAACCACTCAGGGAATTGATCTTTATGCTTTGCTTGCTTGTCACGGGGGTGACAAATTTGGTTCAGTTAGACTCAAAAAACTTTGGTGTTGCCTGCATGTAAGGGTTTTCCTGTTAGGTGCATGCAAGATTTTCTTAACAAATTATGAAAGAGTGACATAAACTAAAAAACTGAGATTTTTCTTACTGTAGATAAGTAGATATATTATCCTCATTAAACAAAATGTAGGTGTGTGATTGTTTCCTCTCTGTCTGGGTAAGAAAGAAGCTTTCAAAACCACCAACTTCACTATCATCCTTGTATCTGGGAGGTCTATCCAATCGTGTCTCAACATTATCCAAGTACCTCGTCATAAATGTGAGACATTCTTGAGCAATGTATCCTTCTGCAATGGACCGCTCAGGTTGAGACATGTTCCTCACATATGACTTTAGGGTTGACAGGGTACCTACCAATTTGACAATAAAGAGTTCATGCATACTAAACTTGAAATCAAGATATACAAATACATATATATATATACATATATATATATATATATATATATATATATATATACATATATATATATATATATATATATATATATATATATATATATACCTTTCAATAGGATACATCCATCGATAATGGACAGGTCCACCTAAAAGTGCCTCTGATGCCAAATGGACGGGCAAGTGCACCATAATATCAAAAAAAGCAGGTGGAAAGATCCGTTCCAAGTTGCAGAGGATAATTGGAATACGCTGATCTAACAGTTGTAAATCCTCACAATGACATACTTTTGAACATAAATCACGAAAGAAGGTGCTCAAGTCTAGTAATATAGATGCAACCTTCTTTGGCAGTCTTTCGAATAGCCAAAGGTAGAAAATGTTGCATAATAACATGTGAATCGGGACTCTTTAAACCAGATATCTTACGTTCTCTGACATTAATACATCGACCAAAGTTATATGAGTAACCATCCGGAATCTTCAAAGTTTTCAGGACCTTACAAAATACCTCTTTTTCAGACTTATCCATGGAGTAGCACGCAGGTGGCATATAATACTTGTTCTTGCTTGCGTCAAAGATAGGGTGAAGCTCGTGTCTGATCCCCATGTCCTGTAGGTCAAATCTTGCCTCCAAACTGTCCTTGGATTTTCTATCAAGTTCCAAAAGGGTACCAACCACATTATCACAAAAGTTCTTTTCAATATGCATGACATCTAATTTATGCTTGAGTAAATTGTCCGCCCAATATGGAAGCTCGTAGAATACACTCAACTTCTTCCAATTATTAGGCATACGTTGTTCAGAAACATTTCTCTGTGCTCTTTTTCTTGGCCTAGGTTCATTAATTTTAGGTATCTTCCCAAATTTATGTGGGATCCCTTTTACTTTATGCAAAATTGATTTCCCCGTTAACGGAGTCGGAGCTGCTCTATTTTCAATCTTTCCGTCAAAATCCTTCTTCAGTTTGCGAAACCTATGATGCAAAGGTAAGAACCGACGATGACCCATGTAACAAATTTTTCTTCCATTCTTTAAATACATGTGTTCAGTATGCTCGTGGCATAATGGGCATGCATACTTACCTTTTGTGCTCCAACCAGAAAGCATAGCAAGACCTGGAAAGTCACTTATGGTCCATAATATTGCAGCATGCATTTGGAACATTTCTTTGCTATAAGAATCATAAGTCTCCACCCCTACTGCCCATAATTCTTTAAGATCCTCTATCAAAGGTCTCAAATATACATTGTGAGCCCCTGTTTTTTTAAAATTTATTTAATTAGAGTTAATTAATTTTTAATGTCATATTTAGCCTTAAAAATATTTATTAGATTTTAGGAATTTTTCTAGAATTTTTAAATGAATTTTAAATGAGTTTAAATACAAAAAAATATCATTTTGCAATTTATTGAAATGTTTTAAAGTAGTTTTGCAATTAATCGAAATGTTTTAATACCATTTTGTAATTTTCCAAATTGTTTAGAAGTCATTTTGTAATTAGTTAATTGTTTTTAATATGGAATGCAAATTACTATTTGCATTCAGTCGCATTAGGGACCGGTTTCTAATTTCCTAAAAGTCTAAGGACCCTAATGTAATTCCTACCCTACCCACCCCCGACGACTGCCCGACGACCGTCGACCGACCTGCCCCGCCATTTCCGGCCGCCCAACCCGATCGAGGACCGACTCTGACCCCTATAAAAAATCCCACACTCTCCCCGACCCATCTACCACCACCACGACGCAACCACACCTAGCTCCGCCCTATTTTCCCCAGAATCCATCACGGAACCCTAACTCCGACTAACCCCCCCAAATCCACCTCACCGACGAACGTCACCACCC
>JANAVB010043017.1:7825919-7883419 GCA_029216955.1 Iris pallida
ATATATAGATATATATATATTATTATATATATATCTATATATATATATATATATATATAGATGTGTATTTTTAACATATGTATGTATCCATATGTAAATATCTATGTATTATATGTATATATAAATATTGTAGTTATACATTTATATATGTATTTCTCTTACCTAGTGTAAATTATTATTATGTAAATATACTTGTCATATTTTATGACCATTATGTATAATTTTATCCTATTAAAATATTAGTATTTATTATGTATTTTACGTCTTTGTATTTTGTTGGTATTTAAATTACTGCAACCATTTGGTGTCCAAGCCTAGCATGGATTTTTGGGCCCAAATGTGTTTTCACACATTCAAGACATGTACAAGTCATATTGGACTTGATTCATGGCCTTGGGTCCTGTATTTGAACTTTGGTTCAAATTATTACATGGGAAAAATACGCAGATAATTAATTATTTAATTTAATTGTGTACAATACTATTTTTTGAATTCTAAAAATACTTTAATTGCTGTTAAAATTCTAGAAAAATAGTATTAGATACTATGTTAATTTAGCTAATTATTATAATTTTTACAGTATTTAAATTGCAGTTTTGCCACTATTTGGCATATGAAACAGAAACTCATTTTCTGTGTACTTAGGAAAACTGATTTTTATAAAATACTTGTACTGGTTAATAAATTCCAGAAAAATTATAATAAATTTCTATAATTAACAAGGATCATTTTGGTACCTTATTTATGTAAAATTAAGCTTTTTGTCTATCTCAAAAATTGTTGGAACACATGTTCATTTGATTTATTTATTGAATATTACGACTTGTAACTTTTGTGTTATTTTGAGTTATAGCCGTGTTGAACCTCACCCTCACTAGTGTAAAGACCCTAGAATTTAGTTATAGTAGGGTGTCACCCCACATTGGTCTCCTATGCTAAAGTCATTATTTTGGCTAGGTGCCCAGTCACAAGTCGTGTTGCACCAAATTAGTGTCTTAGTGTTTTAGCTTAGTGTAAAAACTAAGTTTATGTATTTATTTCTATAGTGACGAGTTACCAGACATCTATAGCATTTTATCACAGCTTGCTTGCTTTGCTTTGCTAGAGGCAAGTACTTTCTACAAACTTACATACTGCTATAACAATAAACTGTGATTTACCAACCATGTTAAATGCTGATCCTTGGGGTAGCAAGTTAGAACTTTACAGTTGTATTACTTTTAGTCTCTACCATGTTTAGACAGTATCTCATATCTCTCACATGTTTAAATAACGGGTTAAGGAAAAACTGTTAGTATTGTACGTGAATTAACATGACCCCTTTCTCCGTATGTATTTACCGCGCTCGGTGACATTCTATATGTGAGCTTGCCGTATGTTCTGATCCCGCGTTTGTGTATAGATATACACCGATGCCGTTCGTGCACGTATGTGCATGCCAGAAAAACTTGATATGTGCCGCTGTACATCCTATTCACCTATTGACCGATTCACGTACATGCTACGGTTTTAAACTTTTAAACTATATGTTGTCATTTCTAAAAAGAACCAATTAAACCATGATATGCCATGATTCCAGTTTATTACATTCTTGTTCATGCTTAGTATATTTAGTTTGCTAGAATCAGTACTTGCTTCCATCCTGACAGGATAACGTTGTAGGTATCCTTACTGAGGAGGAGTTACTCTGCGACTCATATTATGGTGATACTGCCGAGGACCCGGCTTTGCTTTACGAGGATGTACCTGCGGAGAAACTCGCCTAGTTTGCGTAGTCACTTGGGATACTTAGTGTAGTCATGTATTAGACTACGTATTTTATAACTGGACATGTATCCAGTTTTATATTTCAGACTTGTACTTTGGACTTATTATTATATGAGACGACTTTTGTGTTTGGAGCATTTATGACTTTTATTCACTTATAGAACTGTTAGCACATTTAGTCTTATCTTGTTATCTCTAGAACAGCTTACTACGTTTTATCCCAAACGCAGGCTGGACATGACTCGACCCGGCCCAACAATTTGGGTAACGGGTCGTGACATGTTTTTAGTGGTGGCCCATGCAGGTCCTGACTAAATTGTTTGGTTACGTTATTGTACCAAGCATGCCTGCAATTAGAAACTTAAGGTAATTAGACAACATTAGGAATGACGCTTAGAATACCTAGAGGAATGCTAGGATTGCAACATAGGAAATACATCACATGCTTACTATTATAATTAGATTATCTTGTCTATAATTGTTTATTTTAAAGAGTCCTTATAAATCCTTTTTATTGTAATTAGATGGTACTTACTCGTTCGTCCCAGTATGTTACACCTGAGAATGGCGCACTCCATATCCAGTCAGCTGACCAGTTGACTGATACACCTCCACCTCCACCTACCACATTCCCCCACTCCACAGATCCACAAACCCAGATGCCTCCACCACCTTCCACATCACAGGCCCAGCAGGACCCAATACTCCCACCACTACCTATCACTATACCTACCCAGGCTTCCGTCACACTCGACGGAAACCAGCTGCTTACTCTGATCCAGGGGTTCCTAACGACCCATCAGGAGCAGACTACCCTACTCCGCCAGAGCATGGAGCGTTCTGAGGAACGTACCGTGGTCCCACCACCTGTAGAGCCACGGCAGAGAGCGGAGACGATCAAGGACTTCATGGGTCTGAACCCCAAGGAGTTCTCAGGGACGGAGGGCATAGTAGTAGCAGATGACTGGCTAGACTCGGTAGAGAGGAAGCTCCTTGGAGTTAGGATGCCGGGTGACCTCCAGGTCGAGGCAGCGGGATTTCTGCTGATAGACTTGGCAGGAGTCTGGTTTCGAAATGAGCCGTTGTTTGCGAGAGGGAGGGCCACTTGGGATCAGTTCAAGACCCAGTTCAAGAAGAAATTCTTCTCGACCACTGCTAGAGTAGCCATGGGGCTACGATTCCAGAACATCCAGCAGGGGAATCGTTATGTTGATGAGTATGCGGCAGAGTTTAGTCGCCTGAGTCGTTTCGCTCCTAGTCTGGTTGCAGATCCAGAGGAGATGACGCGTAGGTTTTTCCATGGTCTAGTTCCAGACATCGGCATTCCTATAGTGGCGAACGGTACGACTGACTACTACCAGAGCCTAGAGTTGGCCCAGAGCATTGAGGAGCGTCTTCTGTCTAGCAAGAGGCCGACTTCTGTACACCATGAGGGACCGTCCAAGCGTCAGGCTTTCCAGCAGAGAGCACCGACGCCGCACCAGCAGACATACCGTCCCCCTACACCACATCATCAGACCCCGCCAGTTAGAGCCCCGGGACCCCGGCAGCTGCAGAAGGAAACCTTCTGTACTTTCTGTAAGAGGGTAGGCCACGACTCTTTCGTCTGTAGGAAGAGGTTGGGTCAGTGTTTGGCTTGTGGGTTGTAGGAACCCTAGAGGGGGGGTGAATAGGGTCAAGCTAATTAATCAAGCACTTAGCACAAGCTAATGGACAATTTAAAAATATAAGTGCAAGAGAAGAAGCAATAACAATACCGACACACGATGTATCCTGATATCCTCCAAAGAGGCACTCCAGTCCCGGAACTCTCTCCGGCTTTAATCCACTATTTGAGTAAATAGTTACACACGAGTTTGGATCCGAAGAACTCGCCAACTTCTTACACAAGAGCTTTAATCCGAAGGGCTCTCCGACTTCAACCGAGAGTTTGGATACGAAGACTCCCCAACTTCAACCGAGAGTTTGGATACGAAGACTCTCCAACTTCAACCTTTCACAATAGGTTTTGATCTCCTTATATAATAGGATGAAGATCTCACTTTTTAACTCAATAACTCTAACACAATTTGTGGATGGCAAATGAAAGCTTTGTAGAGTTGTATGTGGATAAGCTTTGGTGGTTTAGGAATTTTTAGGCTCAAAGCATCAACCTTGAATGAAGGGGTTCAAGGCTATTTATAACCAAAGCATTGAAAAGAGCCAAAGGCAACTTTTCAGTCACGAACCGGCATACCGCCGGTATGATCCGGCATACCGTCGGTATACCGGTCTAGGATTGCAACGGCTCGAAATATAGCCGTTGGAATCATTTAATGCTGAAAATCCGATCGTTGGAATTTCAACGTTACTGAATCGGTATACCGTCGGTATGATCCGGTATACCGTCGGTATGCCGATTTTGTGGACAGAAACTTTCTGTGAACAAAATCGGTATACCGCCGGTATGCACCGGTATACCGTCGGTATGCCGGTTTTCAGCCAAAAATGATCCTGGGCTAGTTTCTGCCCTAGCTTTCGATTTTGCCATCCATTTCTTGTATTTACAATAATTCTTAAGACTCATTACAGACTCCAGATAAACTTAGGCAGGTGCAGGCTTCTTCAGAGTCTTGAAATGATGATGGCATGACTTGGCTTCTTCCTTTGATAGGTGCTGACTTTTTCCCTTGGCGGCAGCTGTCCAAAGATATCCAGTTTGTAAAAACTGAATACCTTTCGGGGGCTTCGCCCCCGAACCCCCGACGAGGGGCGCTGCCCCCTCGACCCCCGTCTGCTGACCGGGCAGCGGAACCCCCGAGTGTGTGGCTCCAGAGATATCGTCGGGTGGTTCAGAGAAATCTTGTGGGATCCATCGTCTTTGGCCCACCATGATTTCTTCATTGCATATGTCCACATTGATCTTGCTTATTGCTTTTCTGCATGTACTTGTTAGACGAACAAAGCAATATACATAGTAGCAAGTATGATAAGTTTAATGCTCATTAGGACAATGATGAGTTTAAGTATAAGTGCTAAGGTGATAGCATAAAAGTTAGTGATATCATAATGATTAAACTTAATTGAATAACCACAATCAAAAACATAGTTTTGATTTTGGCAACCCGATTAAATTTAAGATAGAAAGCTCATATCACTAATATGTAAACCAATAGGCACATATCACCAAAGGTATAAGTATAAGTAGAAATGCTATAGCGATAGTATAAAGATTAGTGATAATGAAATGCTAAACTTAACATATTAACCATATTCAAAAACATGATACAATTATTGGGCCAACATCCCCCACCCATCAGCTTCGAGAGTGCCCAGTAGCGAAGACTAGAGGGCCGCTTCCGACTCAGCAGCAGAGGTTTGGGCAGCATCTGCAGCAGCAGAAGGGACCTCAGGGGAATACTTATAGTCTAGCTCTTGAGTCGGAGCCGGAGCAGGTTTCGGAGCCAGATTACTTAGCTGACATCATCACAGGTCATGTTTATTTGCATACTTTTCTAGCTCTATGCTTGTTTGATTCTGGTGCATCTCATAGCTTCCTATCATTGGAGTTTATGCATAAACACCATCTAGTAGCTACACCTACTGTGGAGATTAGTAGAGTGATGACGGGAGGAGGACCAGTGCCTATTAGAGCTATCTATAGATGTTCTATTTTTATAGCCGGGAGAGAGTTCAGGGGACGATTCTTTGTGATGCCACTCCCCGGTTATGATATCATATTGGGGATGGACTGGCTTAGCTATGCCCATGCATCTATAGACTATCATGAGGGTAGTATTTTGTTCAGTCCCCCAGGTACAGTACCATTAAGTGTCAGGAGGACAGGGCCGGAGATCAGCTTAGTGTCGAACTGTTGTGCGACAGTTGGGGACGTAGCATCGCCACACCCTATCATTAGGGAGTTTATGGATGTATTCCCAGAGGATCTTCCAGGACTTCCGCCTGACAGAGATGTGGAGTTCACTATAGATTTAGTGTCGGGTTCATCACCAGTATCCCGGGCTTGCTATAGAGTGAATCCCAAGGAGGCCGTAGAGATGAAAGAGCAGATTGATGACCTGTTAAAAAAGGGTTTCATTCAATCTAGTACTTCTCCATGGGGAGCGCCAGTGCTCTTTGTGCCTAAGAAGGATGGTACAGTCCGGTTATGTATTGACTACCGGGCCTTGAATGCCATCACCATCAAGAACAAATATCCTCTGCCCAGGATAGATGATTTGTTCGACCAGTTGAGTGGGTCGAAGGTGTTTTCCAGGATAGACTTGAGATCCGGGTACCACCAGGTGAAGGTTAGGGCAGCAGACATCCAGAAGACGGCGTTCAATACGAAGTACGGGCAGTACGAGTTTTTGGTGATGCCATTTGGTCTCACAAATGCGCCAGCTGTCTTTATGAATTTGATAAATAAGACATTCTACCAGTATCTAGATAAGTTCTTCGTAGTGTTTATCGACGACATCCTGATATACTCGAAGATGCCGGAGGAGCATGCAGAGCACTTGTGGATAGTTTTGGGGATTCTGAGGCAGGAGAGATTGTTTGCCAAATTGCCAAAGTGCGAGTTCTTTTTAGACCGAGTAGAGTTTCTCGACCATGTAGTTACTGGAGAGGGAATCTCGGTGGATCCCAGGAAGATTGCTGCAGTTGAGACATGGAAGGCTCCGACGTCAGTTTCAGAGATCAGGAGCTTTCTGGATTTAGCAGGCTATTATAGAAAGTTCGTCCAGGACTTTGCTAGGATAGCTGAACCCATGACGAAGCTGACGCGGAAGGACACAGAGTACATTTGGTCAGAAGACTGCCAGGCAGCGTTTGAGGAGCTGAAGAGGAGGCTGACGACCGCTCCAGTTCTGACATTACCTTCAGGTTCTGGAGGTTTCACCATATACAGCAATGCTTCAGGAAAGGGGCTAGGATGTGTCCTACTGCAGCATAGGAAAGTGATTGCTTATGCATCTAGGCAATTGCGGACTCATGAGCGGAATTATCCTACCCATGACCTAGAGTTAGCTGCGGTGATCTTTGCACTCAAGTTATGGAAACATTACTTATACGGAGAGCGTGTCGAAATCTTTACTGACCACAAAATCTTGAAGTATGTGTTCACGCAGAAAGAGCTGAACATGAGGCAAAGACGATGGTTGGAGTTGATGAAAGACTTCGACATCGATTTACAGTATCACCCCAGGAAGGCAAATGTGGTGGCGGATGCACTGAGCAGGCATCCGATGGCATGGTATCTGATGATAGATCGGCATTTGCAGGAAGATCTGGAGAAGCTCGGTATCAAGCTAGTTCGGCCAGGATCAGTGATACAGATGATGGCGCTTGACATTCAGTCAGGTTTGATGGAGCAGATCCGGGAGGCACAGTCTACAGATGAGAGCCTTCGCAGACTTCGAGCCCAGGCTTTAGCTGGATTGCTAGATGACTTCACTATAGCAGAGGATGGATCCTTGAGGCATGGCAGCCAGTTGTGCGTGCCGAAGGGAGAGCTGGTAGAGATAGTCTTGCAGGAGGCACACCGATCGAGATATTCTATTTACCCTGGTGCTAACAAGATGTACCGTGACTTGCGGGAACATCTTTGGTGGCACGGGATGAAGAGGGATGTATCACGTTTCATCTCGAGATGCCTAGTTTGCCAGCAGGTCAAGACGGAGCGCCAGAGGCCAGCTGGTTTGTTGCAGCCGTTACCCATTCCCGAGTGGAAGTAGGAACATATTACGATGGACTTCGTCTCAGGGCTTCCTCGTTCCCAAGGAGGGAAGGATGGCATTTGGGTCATCGTGGACAGGCTGACGAAGTGTGCGCACTTCATACCCTTCAAGGTGGGGCTTTCCACCGAGAAGTTGGCGGAGCTATACATGCAGCAGATAGTTCGCCTACACGGAGTACCAGTGAGCATCGTGTCGGACAGAGACAGCAGATTCACGTCCCACTACTGGAGGAGCTTGCAGGAGGAGTTGGGCAGTAGGCTCAAGTTCAGTATGGCGTACCACCCGCAGACAGATGGACAGTCCGAGAGGACGATACAGACACTGGAGGATATACTGAGGACCTGCGTACTGGACTTTGAAGGATCTTGGGAGAGCCATCTGCACTTGATAGATTTTTCATACAACAACAGCTACCAAGCCAGTATCGGTATGTCTCCTTTCGAGGCGCTATATGGACGACGATGCCGTACGCCGCTCTTTTGGGACGATGTCGGAGACAGAGTTATGCTTGGGCCAGAGATGATCACGGATGCAGCAGAGAAGGTCAGAATGATCAGAGACAGGCTCAGAGTAGCTCAAGACAGGCAGAAACACTGGGCTAATGCTAGTCGCAGACTGATGGAGTTCGTAGACGGTAATATGGTGCTAGTGAAGATATCACCTACTAGAGGGACAATCTGGTTCGGACGAGGAGGGAAGCTGAGCCCCAGATACATCGGGCCGTTCGAGATACTTGGCAGGATCGGAGAGGTAGCTTACATGGTTGCACTTCCACCAAACCTAGTAGGAGTTCACGATGTCTTTCACGTATCTCAGCTGAGGAGATATGTTCCAGACCCCAGCCATGTGCTAGATCATTCAGAGTTGGAGGTCGGACCGAGCCTTACAGTTTCTGAGCAGCCAGTAGAGATATTAGACAGGAGAGAGAAGAGGCTGAGGAACAAGGTTATACCCTTAGTACGAGTAGCTTGGAGCCGTCACTCTTCGGGTGAATCTACTTGGGAGAGGGAGTCGGATATGAGGGAGAGATACCCTTACTTGTTCGATCCAACCGCTGCGAGGGAACCACCCGTTCCCGCTTGATACCTTAGAGGTTAGTTTCGATCATGGCCTTAGTCATTTGATTGTATTGCTTGCTATGTTAGAATATTGTAGGGTCTTCAATCCTTGTGAATTTCGAGGACAAAATTTTTCAAGGAGGAAAGACTTGTGAGCCCCTATTTTTTTAAAATTTATTTAATTAGTGTTAATTAATTTTTAATGTCATATTTAGCCTTAAAAATATTTATTATAATTTTTAGGAGTTTTTCTAGAATTTTTAAATGAATTTTAAATGAGTTTTAAATACAAAAAATATCATTGTATAATTTATTGAAATGTTTTAAAGTAGTTTTGCAATTAACCGAAATGTTTTAATACCATTTTGCAATTTTCCAAATTGTTTAGAAGTCATTTTGCAATTAGTTAATTGTTTTTAATATGGAATGCAAATTACTATTTGCGTTCAGTCGCATTAGGGACCGGTTTGTAATTTCCTAAAAGTCTAAGGACCCTAATATAATTCCTAACCCTACCCACCCCCGACGACTGCCCGACAACCGTCGACCGACCTGCCCCCGCCATTTTCGGCCGCCCAACCGACCTAGGACCGACTCTGAACCCCTATAAAAACCCCCACACTCTCCCCGACCCATCTACCACCACCACGACGCAACCACAGCCTAGCTCCGCCCTATTTTTCCTAGAACCCATCACCGGAACCCTAACTCCGACTAACCCCCCAAATCCACCTCACCGAAGAACGTCACCACCCCCATCCACCACCATCAACCGACGCGCAGTAACGAGGCGAGTCGATCGCCACCCGAGCGCCACCGACCCATCGCCTCCTCCGCCGTCCAGAGCTCTCAAACCCCCCCTCCGAAGTCGGACACGTACGTGTCAGTTTGTTTTCGTGTCCTATTGTGTCTCGTTTTCACTTGTGGGACTCGCCAACACACGACGACTCTATTGGTGAGTGTGGACACAGCAAACTCGTGTCGTGCGAGTCGTAAACAACCCTGACACAAGATACCTGTGTCCCTAACTGTCAGGACACATGATTTGTTATATCGGGTGTACTGTTATTTCAACTAAAACCTAAATAAAATAAATCTAAATCCTAACCCTAACCCAACGAACGGGCTGACCCCCTGGCCAGCCCGACCCGACTCAGGAACCTGACACATAGGGCCGAGTTCGATCCCCCCTTTGTGCTGTGCTGTTGTTTCTTTTTCTTTTTCTTTTTCTTTTTTGTTTTATTATTTATATATATATATATTTATATATATATGTATACATGTATTTGTATATATATATGTATCATTATATATACTGTATTATATATATATATGCTATATTTATATATATATATATATATATATATATATATATATATATATATATATATATATATATATATATATATATATATATATATATATATATATATATATATATATTTTATATATTTAGTACTTTATTATATTATGTATGTATGTATATATATATATATATATATATATATATATATATATATATATATATATATATATATATATATATATATATGTATATATATGTATTTATGTACATATATGTATATATGAATATATGTTCATGTGTGTATATATATATATATATATATATATATATATATCTATATATATATATATATATATATATATATATATATATATATATATATATATATATATATATATATTATTATATATACTATTATATAAAAAAAATATATATATATATTATTATATATATACTATTATATATATGTATATAATATTATATATATATATACTTTATAGATAAGTATTTTCTTATATATATATATATATATATATATATATATATATATATATATATATATATATATATATATATATATATATGTATTTTTAACATATGTATGTATGTATCCATTATGTAAATATCTATGTATTTATATGTATATATAAATATTGTAGTTATACATTTTATATATGTATTTCACTATACCTAGTGTAAATTATTATTATATAAATATTACTTGTCATATTTATATGACCATTATGTATAATTTTACCCTATTAAAATATTAGTATTTATTATGTATTTTTACGTCTTTGTATTTTTGTGTATTTAAATTACTGCAACCATTTGGTGTCCAAGCCTAGCATGGGTTTTTGGGCCCAAATGTGTTTTCATACATTCAAGACCTGTACAAGTCATATTGGACTTGATTCATGGCCTTGGGTCCTGTATTTGAACTTTGGTTCAAATTATATACATGGACAAAATACGCAGATAATTAATTATTTAATTTTAATTGTGTACAATGTTGTTTTTTTGAATTTCTAAAAATACTTTAATTGCTGTTAAAATTCTGGAAAAATAGTATTTAGATATTATGTTAATTTAGCTAATTTAGTATAATTTTTACAGTATTTAAATTATAGTTTTACCACTATTTTGGCATATGAAACCAGAACTCATTTTCTGTGTACTTAGAAAAACTGATTTTTATAAAATACTTGTATTGGTTAATAAATTCCAGAAAAATTATAATAAATTTCTATAATTAACAAGGATCATTTTGGTACCTTATTTTATGTAAAATTAAGCTTTTTGTCTATCTCAAAAATTGTTGGAACACAATGTTCATTTGATTTATTTATTAAATAATTACGACTTGCAACTTTTTGTGTTATTTTGAGTTATAGCCGTGTTGAACCTCACCCCTCACTAGTGTAAAGAACCTAGAAAGTTAGTTATAGTAGGGTGTCACCCCACATTGGTCTCCTATGCTAAAGTCATCATCTTGGCTAGGTGCCCAGTCACAAGTCGTGTTGCACCAAATTAGTGTCTTAGTGTTTTAGCTTAGTGTAAAAACTAAGTTTATGTATTTATTTCTACAGTTACGAGTTACCAGACATCTATAGCACTTTTATCACAGCTTGCTTGCTTTGCTTTGCTAGAGGCAAGTACTTTCTACAAACTTTACATACTGCTATAACAATAAACTGTGATTTACCAACCATGTTAAATGCTGATCCTTGGGGTAGCAAGTTAGAACTTTACATGTTGTATTACTTTTAGTCTCTACCATGTTTAGACAGTATCTCATATCTCTCACATGTTTAAATAACGGGTTAAGGGGAAACTGTTAGTATTGTACGTGAACATGACCCCCTTCTCCGTATGTATTTACCGCGCTCGGTGACATTCTATATGTGACCTTGCCGTATGTTCTGATCCCGCGTTTGTGTATGGATATACACCGATGCCGTTCGTGCACGTATGTACATGCCAGAAAAATTTGATATGTGCCGCTGTACATCCTATTCACCTATTGACCGATTCACGTACATGCTACGGTTTTAAACTTTTAAGCTATATGTTGTCATTTCTAAAAAGAACCAATTAAACCATGATATGCCATGATTCCAGTTTATTACATTCGTGTTCATGCTTAGTATATTTAGTTTGCTAGCATCAGTACTTGCTCTCGTCCTGACAGAATAACGTTGTAGGTCTCCTTACTGAGGAGGAGTTACTCTGCGACTCATATTATGGTGACACTGTCGAGGACCCGGCTTTGCTTTACGAGGATGTACCTACGGGAAAACTCGCCTAGTTTGCGTAGTCACTTGGGATACTTAGTGTAGTCATGTATTAGACTACGTATTTTGTAACTGGACATGTATCCAGTTTTACATTTCAGACTTGTACTTTGGACTTATTACTATATGAGACGACTTTTGTGTTTGGAGCATTTATGACTTTTATTCACTTATAGAACTGTTAGCACATTTAGTCTTATCTTGTTATCTCTAGAACAGCTTACTGCGTTTTATCCCAAACGCAGGCTGGACATGACTCGGCCCGGCCCAACAATTTGGGTAACGGGTCGTGACATACATCAATATCATTTCCTGGGCTACTTGGACCCGGAATAAGCAAAGAGAGAATAAAGTGAGGTTGCTTCATGCACAACCATGGTGGTAAATTATATGAAAAAAGTACTACTGGCCACGTGCTGTGTACAGAACTCATTGTTCCGAATGGATTGAAACCATCACTTGCTAAACCCAACCTAATATTCCTTAAATCTGATGCAAATATAAGGTTTGTCTCATCAAAGTGCTTCCAAGCCATAGAATCTGTCGGGTGCCTTAATACCCCATCTTTTGTGCGCCCTTCTTCATGCCATCTCATGTCCCCTGCAATTTTAGACGACATATACAAACGTTGCAGCCTTGGTTTCAATAGAAAGTGTCTATGAATTTTTGCAGGTGTATTTTTCTTCTTTCCAGATCTCACTTTTATCCATCGGGATGCCCCACATACGGTGCAAAATTATAATTCAGAAGTTTCCTTCCAAAACAACATGCAATCATTCTGGCATGCGTCAATCTTATTGTAGGATAAACCAAGATCTGAATACTGGAGAGCGAAATGTATTGTTGCTCCTGTAAATTAAGCATCATAGTAAATTAAGCATCGGGCAAAATTATAATTCAGAAGTTATAGCCATCGGGCAACGACTCTCTTAGTAAATTAAGCATCATAGTAAATGTATTGTTGCTCCTGTCACGCCCCAGAACCAGAATACTGGAGAGCGAGGGCATACATAGCCAGCTACGTATAATGAAATGGAATCCACCCCACTATACGGTCACAGCTGTCTAGATATATGAGGGTTTAACTATATTCCAACAGTCTCCTATGGTCAATAACAAGCCTAATTGTCTCAATCTCAACGCAAGCAAGTAAAGTTACAAGATGCAAGATCACCAAATATACAATAGTAAGACGTCCCAAACATTACATATCCAGCTGATCATGAAGCTAGTCGTTACAAAATGTGAGGACTAGCAAGAGTTTAATCATATATGATCAACCCTAGGTTGCCAATCATGTTACAGCCTGTAGGCAGACAGTAAGTAAAATGTACACGAGCTAACACTTGCTCGGCGGCTAAACGTCTCAAAAGAATAATTTTACAATAGAGTGGAAAAGCCAAAATAAACCCACTCATTGCCCTGGTTACGCCTGGTGTTCACCAACGGGCTGGAAAACCGGTAGATCCTCTGGAGTTGCTCTGGTATCTGGCCATACAAAACCAGCTGGGTCAGAATCCAGAAATAGCAAGTGCCACAAAAGAGGCTTCACTTAAGAACTAAAACCAGCAATTAGCACAAGAATATAATTACATAAAAGACAGTAATGAAAAGGGCTTGATATTAAAAGAATAACAACAGTCAAAATAGAGTACGAGGGAACCATTCAAGTAGCCATGTCACAACCCTTAAACCAAATAAGGACCGGGGTTATAACCTTTCACCTGAATAGAACTCCGTCTCTAATCTCGTTGGTAAGGTAAAACTTATCAAGCATGACAGGTGATATACGATGAGATAACCATGGGACTATTCAGATAACCAGGTTACAACCCGTAAACCAAACAAGGACCGGGGTTGTAACCCTTCGTCTGAACAGAACTTGGTTTCTCCCACCATTTATCGGCAAGATAATATAAGAAATCAGGACATGTAACAATCTTGTACAGGATCAAGACAAGACTGGACTCTATCCAATCATTCACGGCCAAGCAATAAGTACGGCTTGATACTTTAACTAACTAGGGTTATCACAGACCTAGTTACTAGCAATATGCAATGAGATGTTCCACCAGCCACAAGTCCTGCAGCTAATCCAAGTTATCCAGGCGACTGGGATTCATTAAGCAATTATCAAGAATTATTAGGTGTTCCATACGTGACAGTGGGCTGGAAATGTGCCCTACTCGACGGTAGGCTACAAGTCCAATAATTGTGGCCGGAATAACGGGATCGCCTGTAACTGGGGAAATCTCTCATGACTAATAAATTATGCTAGTTATTAGCCTTAGCCATTTATAGTGGGTACCCCTGACCGTGGTACTCAGGGGTCCCAGTCCTAGACATGATGCAAGACAAGACAGGTTCATTTGTACAAGCACAATCGTCCACGGTGTCCAGGTCATTCAATCTTATCGTGTCATGTTGGCCGTCGCAACAGCCTTTCGAGAAATATCATGTCAGGTTTATCATGTCAAGAGTGCGCCACGGTGGGCCACTATCAAGAATTATCATGTCAAATTATCATGTCAAATTTGTCAGGTCAAGTTATCTTGTCAGAAGTGCACCACGGCGGGTCACTATCAAGTCATGTCATTATCAAGGAGGGAAGAAACTTGCACAATTAAATAATAATATATTTATAATATATATATTCTTGAAGCCAAGGAGGAACTCTACAACTTTCATGTTGGGAGTGGAAAAAAATTCTGACCACAATTCAGGCAAATAAAATATTTAAATAATCAAAGTGGGCCCCATACGGCCAAAAAGTGGGAGAACATACATGCGACAAAAGAGAGTGGGAGGCCACCCATGCGGCCAGCCAAAGCTTATGCGGCCAGAAAATAACTGAAGGGGGGCCATGCGGCCAGCAAGAAATATTCATGCAACCAAAAAAGACAAGGAGAGAGGAACCCGCAATAAATGCAAGCTTCCACTCAAGCAAATGAAAAGGACACGTGGCCACTCAAGTACTGGGGCCATGTGGCCTAAAATTAAAATGGCCATATGCAATAATTAAAGGCCATGCGGCCAATCTAAGTTGCTGAAAGCAACAAAAGCTAAGGGCCATGCGGCTGATTGTTTCCATGCTCCCATATACTGCTCACTTTAGCAAGTGCATGCGAACAATGCCACCAAGCATGCAACAAGGCATGCATTAATATATATTAAAGAAATACACTAACTAAATATTCCTAAGCCATATGCGACTGGCTTCAAGAAAATGCATTTAGAATGCATTAAAGTAATGCATTAATGCGTTCCTGAATGCTCATGTGGCTAGCTTCCAAAGGAATGCATTTACCATGCATTAAGAAAATGCTTTAATCAATGCATCAAATGCATTCTGGAACAATTCTATGAGTTTAATGCTTTAATAATGCCTTTAAGGCATTATGGAATTAATGCTTGGAATTAGTGCTTTAAGGATGCTATGCGGCTCTGGAACAATGCATTGAATTAATGCCTCAAGAATGCTATGCGGCTCTGGAACAATGGATGTAGTAACCAATGTATTAAATATGATGCCTTATGCGGCTAGTGTTAGTAGAAATGCATTACAATTGCATTAATATATGATGCATGCATTAATATGCATTTAATGAAATGCATGCACGCATTAATTTCCTGTACGTACATGCGGCTACCTCAAGCATGTATGCTTGCATTAATATATTGCAAGCAAGGTGTTGGCCAAGCATTCTTATGCGGCCAAGCATGCAACTTTGTTCCCATGTTCCAACTGAATTCTCATGCGGCCAAGTATTTATTTAATGCAAGCAAATATCTAATGCATGCATGCAATTACTGCTAAGGCCAAGTAATATTTAATACTAATGGCAATCATTTAATGCAAGCAATAAATGCATGCCTGCAAGCCATTAATGCTTGCAAGGCCATACGGCTATGAATTTTCCAATGGCCTATGCGGCCCAGGCAAGTTGCATGCAATTGCATGCAAGCTTGCAAGCAACTGGCCATACAATCAATAATGCTCATGCGGCCAGAAGCTAAAATACTTATGCGGCCAGAGTGAAATTAATAGCTCCCACAGAGAACATGTCCATGGAAAATACCATGACATCCATGCTCCTCCAAACAACATCAGGAACCCAAATCCAAACTCCCGTAGGTCAAATTTGGACAAAATAGAATTCTCTACCAGATGGAACCATCAACTAGCAAAAATATGCAAGTTTGATAGATCAAAATTTATGGAAACCGAAAATACCAAAGAATTAGATCTACAAGAATTTAACCACAGAAATGTAAAATGCTAAGTACTAAAGTGGGTTAGAAACACATGAGGAAGACAATGGAACAATAAAAATGGGGTTCCTCCATAAAGCAAGATGTACTTGTCTAAGCTCTCTCTCTCTCCTGGTAGGTGGAGAAGTAAAGATGGAGAAGAAGAAATGAGTAATGAGTAGTAATGGAAGAGAGAGAGTGGGATTGATATTTATGGTGGGAGTGGTGGTAGGTGGGGTGGGTTGGTTCTCCAACCAAAATCGAACCAAGCCTAATCACATCAAGCCGAACTGAACCAAGATAAACTCAATGAAATGTCAAAATAAATCAAGCAGGGAGTCGTGCAATATGGGGCAAAATACGTACATGTATTCCAAATACGTAATACGAGATATGGGCATTACAACTCTACCCACCTTAAAAGAATTCCGTCCTCGGAATTTAATCAAGAGGCTAGAGATTGCAATGACAAGCTATACTAAGAAATCAATTATGCAATCATGTATGTAAGCGAGAAAATCGAAGGCACGAGAAAGAGGGAAGATATCCTGTTAGAAACCTCTCTGCCGGTTCTGAATCTGAGCTTGGACCAGGGCATACTGCTGGGGTCTCTGCTGCTGGAAGACTTGTGCCTAAGACGGCAATGGCCTCGGAGGCTGGTACTGCTGTTGCACTGGTGCTGGTCCCCTTACCGATGGACTAGTCTGGGCCGATGAGGAGGAACCGGCTCTATTCGGACAGGACCCTATCTTGTGGTCCGGTGCTCTACAAGCCAAACATAATTTCTGAGCTCTACGACACTCCGAAACAACGTGTCCTGGCTTCCCACGATGAGTGCAGCCCATTGCGGAAGACTGCTTCTGCTTCTGCTGCTGAGGGGACGTGACTGACGTAACTGAGGCCGCCTGCCTCAGAGTTCTAATTGTTAAAGCCCTGACTGCCGGGGCTGGTGCTGTCGACTGGGTTATCTGGCCGTGAGATCGCTTTCGACCTCCGGTCCTGTCTACGATCCTGTGGAAGATATACTCGTGTCTCCTGGCTGCCCTCAGTACCACATCAAAAGTCTGATGCTCAAACTGCTCTACTGCCAACAAAATCTCGAGGTGGAGCCCCTGTTGGAACCGCTGGGCTCTGTCGAACTCGGTCGCCACCAAGGTGGGAGCAAACCGACTAACCCTGGAAAACTTGGCCGCATACCCATCGACCGTCCTGTCCATCTGCTTCAAATTGGTGAACTTGGTCTGTAGATCATACCGAGCCACAATATCGAAGTACTTGGTCCGGAACCTCTCACGGAATACTGCCCAAGCAATGGGTGCCACTAATCCCACGGCCTGCGCCGCCCACCAGCTACGGGCAAGATCTAGTAACTGCAGGCGCACCACGGCCACCTTCTCGTCTTCCGGAGTCCTGGCTGCCTCTAGAATCACTTCTGTATCCTGAAGCCAAGCATCTGCGGCAATAACGTCTTTGCTGCCATCGAAGAATGGAGGGTTCAGGCATTTGAAACTGTTGGCTGTACTATTACCATGACGACCGCCTCTGTTCAGAGCATCTTCCACTACCTGGTGCAAGGCATCTCCTCTACGATCCTGGGAAGCTAACAAGGTCCTGATGATACCTACCAAAGTGCCATCATCGGGCTCTGCAGGCTGGACGGGCTGAACTGGTAGCTCGGGATCCCCGGTAGACATGACTCGGGAGGCTGCTCCTGAGTGCTAGGCCTGATCTTCAGGTTGCTGTTGGTCCACAGGAGGCGCTCCGCCTTGCTGATCGGCAGGACCAGGAACAATATTGCTGAAGAAGACGACATAGGGAACAATAAGGAAGGACCAGGACAGATCAACGATACAAGCATGTGATTAGATCAAGATTTTTAGGGATCAAGAGGATACGAGCAGAGATCAAGGGCGAGTGCTGATTGAGACATCTATTCGGTAAACCCTCACATATCTTGATTCACAAGACCTGTATGGGCCACCACTTAAACCATGTCACGCCCCAGAACCAGAATACTGGAGAGCGGGGGCATACATAGCCAGCTACGTATAATAAATAGAATCCACCCCACTATACGGTCACGGCTGTCTAGATATATGAGGGTTTAACTACATTTCAACAGTCTCCTATGGTCAATAACAAGCCTAATTGTCTCAATCTCAACGCAAGCAAGTAAAGTTACAAGATACAAGATCACCAAATATACAATAGTAAGGCGTCAAACATTACATATCCAGCTGATCATGAAGCTAGTCGTTATAAAATATGAGGACTAGCAAGAGTTTAGTCATACATGATCAACCCTAGGTTGCCAATCATGCTACAGCCCGTAGGCAGACATTAAGTAAAATGTACACGAGCTAACACTTGCTCGGCGGCTAAATGCCTCAAAAAAATAATTTTACAATAGAGTGGGAAAGCCAAAATAAACCCACTCGTTGCCCTGGTTACGCCTGGTGTTCACCATCGGGCTGGAAAACCGGTAGATCCTCTGGAGTTGCTCCGGTATCTGGCCATACAAAACCAGCTGGGTCAGAACCCAGAAAGAGCAAGTACCACAAAGGAGGCTTCACTTAAGAACTAAAACCAGCAATTAGCAAAAGAATATAATTACATAAAAGACAGTAATGAAAAGGGCTTGATATTAAAATAATAACAACAGTCAAAATAGAGTACGAGGGAACCATTCAAGTAGCCAGGTCACAACCCTTAAACCAAATAAGGACCGGGGTTGTAACCTTTCACCTGAATAGAACTCCGTCTCCAATCTCGTTGGTAAGGTAAAACGTATCAAGCATGACAGGTGATATACGATGAGATAACCATGGGACTATTCAGATAACCAGGTTACAACCCGTAAACCAAACAAGGACCGGGGTTGTAACCCTTCGTCTGAACAGAACTTGGTTTCTCCCACCATTTATCGACAAAATAATATAAGAAATCAGGACATGTAACAATCTTGTACAGGATCAAGACAAGACTAGACTCCATCCAATCATTCACGGCCAATCAATAAGTACGGCTTGATACTTTAACTAACTAGCGTTATCACAGGCCTAGTTACTAGCAATATGCAATGAGATGTTCCACCAGCCACAAGCCCTGCAGCTAATCCAGGTTATCCAGGCGACTGGGATTCATTAAGCAATTATCAAGAATTATTAGGTGTACCCCACGTGACAGTGGACTGGAAATGTGCCCTACTCGACGGTAGGCTACAAGTCCAACAATTGTGGCCGGGATAACGGGATCGCCTGTAACTGGAGAAATCTCTCATGACTACTGAATTATGCTAGTTATTAGCCTTAGCCATTTATAGTGGGTACCCCTGACTGTGGTACTCAGGGGTTCCAGTCCTAGACATGATGCAAGACAAGACAGGTTTTTTTGTACAAGCACAATCGTCCACGGTGTCCAGGTCATTCAATCTTATCGTGTCATGTTGGCCGTCGCAACAGCCTTTCGAGAAATATCATGTCAGGTTTATCATGTCAAGAGTGCGCCACGGCGGGCCACTATCAAGAATTATCATGTCAAGTTATTATGTCAAATTTGTCAGGTCAAGTTATCTTGTTAGAAGTGCACCATGGCGGGTCACTATCAAGTCATGTCATTATCAAGGAGGGGAGAAACTTGCACAATTAAATAATAATATATTTATAATATATATATTCTTGAAGCCAATGAGGAACTCTACAACTTTCATGTTGGGAGTGGGAAGAAATTCTGACCACAATTTAGGCAAATAAAATATTTAAATAATCAAAGTGGACCCAATGCGGCCAAAAAGTGGGAGAACATACATGCGGCAAAAGAGAGTGGGAGGCCACCCATACGGCCAGCCAAAGCTTATGCGGCCAGAAAATAACTGAATGGGGGCCAAGCGGCCAGCAAGAAATATTCATGCAACCAGAAAAGACAAGGAGAGAGGAACCCGCAATAAATGCAAGCTTCCACTCAAGCAAAAGAAAAAGACACGTGGCCACTCAAGTACTGGGGCCATGTGGCCTAAAATTAAAATGGCCATATGAAATAATTAAAGTAAGACCATGCGGCCAATCTAAGTTGCTGAAAGCAACAAAAGCTAAGGGCCATGCGGCTTATTGTTCCCATGCTCCCATATACTGCTCACTTTAGCAAGTGCATGCGAACAATGCCACCAAGCATGCAACAAGACATGCATTAATATATATTAAAGAAATACACTAACTAAATATTCCTAAGCCATATGCGGCTGGCTTCAAGAAAATACATTTAGAATGCATTAAAATAATGCATTAATGCGTTCCTGAATGCTCATGCAGCTGGCTTCCAAAGGAATGCATTTACCATGCATTAAGAAAATGCTTTAATCAATGCATCAAATGCATTCTGGAACAATTCTATGAGTTTAATGCTTTAATAATGCCTTTAAGGCATTCTGGAACAATTCCATGAGTTTAATGCTTTAATAATGCCTTTAAGGCATTATGGAATTAATGCTTGGAATTAGTGCTTTAAGGATGCTATGCGGCTCTGGAACAATGCATTGAATTAATGCCTCAAGAATGCTATGCGGCTCTGGAACAATGGATGTAGTAACCAATGTATTAAATATGATGCCTTATGCGGCTAGTGTTAGTAGAAATGCATTACAATTGCATTAATATATGATGCATGCATTAATATGCATTTAATGAAATGCGTGCACGCATTAATTTTCTGTACGTACATGCGGCTACCTCAAGCATGCATGCTTGCATTAATATATTGCAAGCAAGGTGTTGGCCAAGCATTCTTATGCGGCCAAGCATGCAACTTTGTTCCCATGTTCCAACTGAATTCTCATGCGGCCAAGTATTTATTTAATGCAAACAAATATCTAATACATGCATGCAATTACTGCTAAGGCCAAGTAATATTTAATACTAATGGCAATCATTTAATGCAAGCAATAAATGCATGCCTACAAGCCATTAATGCTTGCAAGGCCATGCGGCTATGAATTGTCCAATGGCCTATGCGGCCCAGGCAAGTTGCATGCAATTGCATGCAAGCTTACAAGCAACTGGCCATACAATCAATAATGCTCATGCGGCCAGAAGCTAAAATGCTTATGCGGCCAGAGTGAAATTAATAGCTCCCACAGAGAACATGTCCATGGAAAATACCATGACATCCATGCTCCTCCAAACAACATCAGGAACCCAAATCCAAACTCCCGTAGGTCAAATTTGGACAAAATAGAATTCTCTACCAGATGGAACTATCAACTAGCAAAAATATGCAAGTTTGATAGATCAAAATTTATGGAAACCGAAAATACCAAAGAATTAGATCTACAAGAATTTAACCACAGAAATGTAAAATGCTAAGTACTAAAGTGGGTTTGAAACACATGAGGAAGACAATGGAATAATAAAAATGGGATTCCTCCATGAAGCAAGATGTACTTGCCTAAGCTCTCTCTCTCTCTCTCTCTTGGTAGGTGGAGAAGTAAAGATGGAGAAGAAGAAATGAGTAATGAGTAGTAATGGAAGAGAGAGAGTGGGATTGATATTTATGGTGGGAGTGGTGGTAGGTGGGGTGGGTTGGTTCTCCAACCAAAACCGAACCAAGCCTAACCACATCAAGCCGAACTGAACCAAGATAAACTCAATGAAATGTCAAAATAAATCAAGCAAGGAGTCGTGCAATACGGGGCAAACTACGTACACGTATTCCAAATACGTAATACGAGATATGGGCATTACAGCTTCACCTACCGAGGCATTTGTACTGCCAAAATCTAATAAGAAAGGATAACATAGTCTTCTTAGATCCGGTGTACAACTCTTTTTTGATTCTTCTAAAAATTTGTTGAATTGGGCAGCAATGTTGTCACTTGGAATTTCACAAAAAATTTCCTCTCCCCCACCAACCATGTCTTCGTTTACATTCAAAAAGAGATCACGCAACATACCATGTATGTCATCATCATTATGATCACCAACACCAATATCATGTAGTGCCCCACTCCCGTTGGGGCGAAGTACTATATAATAGGCTCGTGCCAAGTTAGACATGGTCGGAAACATAGATGGCTAGTCTGACTCGGCGACGGGTTTGGTATACAAGAACCATGGCATCAATAAAATCGATTTGGACGAGTGATATGAGTACCGTTCTAACTAATGGATCGACTACTGTTGGAATAAGTCCTAGATGCGGTAGGCGGCGTCTTGGCGAAGGAACTCTAAAGAGAGCGATGCAAGCCATCTGCCGTTGGTTTTATTGGTTTTCTTGGCTTTCTGAACGAATTGTTGTGTGAATTTGATAGTGTGCTTTCGCGTCGATTTCTGAATGCGTCTTTGGGAATTTCGAAGGAAGGATTGAAGAAAAGGTTCTAATTCGATGCTCGTGCCATTGCAGGAGTTCGTGTAACTGACGTTTGACCGTCGTGAAGCGTTCTCCTACTCTCGGTACAATCTCCTTAGGTGGGTGGTTCTTCGGCCCCTTCTTTTCTACTCCTTCCTGCCAACTAAATTCTTAAAGTTCAACGTTCAAATCGATGATGCTAACGGGATGTATGCTTGCCACTAAGATTAAGAGCTCGGGATAATATATCAACCTAGAGAAGTTAACTCTGAATCGATAGGTTCACACTAAGTAGAGAAAAGATAAAGTTCTAAGAAAGAGATAGAATATATTTCATGCATTGCAAAACACAACGATAAAAACCTTGGTTGCGGTACATCATGCCTCGGAGAATTTGGTGCCTACGGAATGCTAAATCAGAACGTACGGTTTCGGGAAAAAGGACCCTTGCACGAGTAGGAATGATTATGTGACTTGATAATGGTTACGCTATGCAATTTACTTCATACATATTAAACTGTTCATACATTCGCATGGTCAAGGATGACTTGTGCACAAGGTGAGTGTCACGACCCGCACCCTTATGAGGGGCACGAGCACGTAGGTACGTCCAGCCTACGTCGCAGTATCGACGGTAGAACGCTGTCTAGGTTATCTACAAAACTATACTAAACAGTATAAATGTACCTGTACAGTATATACACTCCGAATGGAGGTGACATAGCAATACAGTCTCAATCACAGAATAAAACTAAGGTAGATAGCACAGAAGGAAACATATGATAGATGAAAAGGAATAAGTCCAGTATCCAACACAAGCCCAGATATATACAACATCACAGGGTCTCAAAATATAACATAGAAAGCTACAGTCTGATAATACTAGCTGGATCGCAGTCCAGTCAAACCTAGCTAACCTACACTACTCTGGAAGAACGAAGTCTAGTGGCTCTACTATAAGGCCACGGTCCTGGACTACTCCATCTAGCTCGAGCCCATAATAGGTCGAGCAGTCCGCCTCAGAATCATCTGTAATATATCATAACGATATCCTGTCAGAAAAATGAGCAAGTACAAGCACTAACAGCAGTTCCATGTGAATTGACAAATTCTATAAGAGACAGTATAATGAACTACAAGACAAAGATATATGAAGACTTGGGAATCGTTCGGAAGCCGAGTTACAACCCTTAAACCAAACAAGGACCGGGGTTGTAACCCTTCTCTCGAGAAAAACTTAGTCTCCAATCAAGGTACAATATAAAGGCATGTAAAACATGTGAGTAACTGAATATCATAGCATGGTGAGAAAGTACTAAATGTAGAACAGAACAGGATATATGATAAGATAAGTAAATATAAAATGTGCCTTGAATTATTAGAGCGTTATGTGATCGGCAAGGGAAACATGGTAGGGTTATCCACTTGGCCCGGCAATCCGCGGTGACCTCAACGGAAAGTCATGCCGGCCAACCTGGATAACATAGACATGAAGGTATCTGCTACACCCTACGTGAGGTGAGGGTGGCCCAAGCAAAATAGTGACATGGAGCTTTGATCACATAACCCCTAATAATTCCCCATCCCCGAGTAGTATAATGGACCTGGACATGACACGTCATGACACGGGATTCCCTAAGAGGATAGCTACTCCCTCTCAGGAATCGGTGTATATACAAGTACAGGGAACAAGACAGGAAATGTACATATATACCAAGAAAATCCAGGAACAATATCTTATGTCATGATCCAACGTATACAAGTCCGTGAACTATCGTGACTGGAATCGAGTAAGACACTACAACTGAATCGGATATAGCAGATATCAAGACAATAAAAACTATCAGTGAATGTACTCGCCTGCTGTCCTAAGCTGTAGGGTATATCAATGCTCAGAGCGGTAATCAGAGACCTAAAGATGAGATATTGCATGTCAATTTAGGCTTAACAAAATTATGAATGATTTATGATGAATGATATGAAATCTAGGTCAAACTAGGTCTCACTGAGTCACACTAAGTCCTGTCAAGTCAATCTAGGTCAAATCAAGTTATATCAAGTCAATCTAAGTCAGACCAAGTCAACCCTAGGTCATACCAGTCATCAGAGGTTAAAACAAGTCGAAGAAAGTCAAACGGGGTCAAGAGTTGGCCTACAGTTGACTTTTGGTCAACTGGTCAACCCTGGTCAACCCTGGTCAACTCTAGGTCAACTCTGGGTCAACCCTAGCATGGTGAGAAAGTACTAAATGTAGAACAGAACAGGATATATGATAAGATAAGTAAATATAAAATGTGCCTTGAATTATTAGAGCGTTATGTGATCGGCAAGGGAAACATGGTAGGGTTATCCACTTGGCCCGGCAATCCGCGGTGACCTCAACGGAAAGTCATGCCGGCCAACCTGGATAACATGGACATGAAGGTATCTGCTACACCCTACGTGAGGTGAGGGTGGCCCAAGCAAAATAGTGACATGGAGCTTTGATCACATAACCCCTAATAATTCCCCATCCCCGAGTAGTATAATGGACCTGGACATGACACGTCATGACACGGGATTCCCTAAGAGGATAGCTACTCCCTCTCAGGAATCGGTGTATATACAAGTACAGGGAACAAGACAGGAAATGTACATATATACCAAGAAAATCCAGGAACAATATCTCATGTCATGATCCAACGTATACAAGTCCGTGAACTATCGTGACTGGAATCGAGTAAGACACTACAACTGAATCGGATATAGCAGATATCAAGACAATAAAAACTATCAGTGAATGTACTCGCCTGCTGTCCTAAGCTGTAGGGTATATCAATGCTCAGAGCGGTAATCAGAGACCTAAAGATGAGATATTGCATGTCAATTTAGGCTTAACAAAATTATGAATGATTTATGATGAATGATATGAAATCTAGGTCAAACTAGGTCTCACTGAGTCACACTAAGTCCTGTCAAGTCAATCTAGGTCAAATCAAGTTATATCAAGTCAATCTAAGTCAGACCAAGTCAACCCTAGGTCATACCAGTCATCAGAGGTTAAAACAAGTCGAAGAAAGTCAAACGGGGTCAAGAGTTGGCCTACAGTTGACTTTTGGTCAACTGGTCAACCCTGGTTAACCCTGGTCAACTCTAGGTCAACTCTGGGTCAACCCTAGGTGAAACTGGTCAAATATTGACCAACAGTTGACTTTTGGTCAACTGGTCAACTCTGGTTTGGATTTGGTCAAATCTAGACAAAGTGTTGACTCACGGTTGACTTTTGGGTAAAAAGTCAACTCTGGGTCAACCGAGCCAAAATTGGCTCAAATATGACATTTGTAGGGTGTACCCAAAGTTTCAAGTCAATCCGACTATCCGAACTCCGTATCTCGAAATTACCCGATTACCCCTTAACATTTACCCTTAAACCGCTCTAACTTGACGCCAAGTGGCCTTCCCTTAGGAATTCCACTCCGTGCTTCCTAGGGTAGTAGGGTACTAGCCTATACAACCATTACGTACCAAGTTTCCTAGGGTAAGTGGACATCCAGTCCATCTTACGGTCCGAATCGCCCGTTTACCCGTTATCTTGAATATTTCAAGGTACGGGATGGTACGGTGCGATACCAACTCCCCAAGCCCACACGCAACCCCGATTCCAACTCCGAAGCCTACCCACAAAATCTAAATCACATTACCTAAGTCCCCTCCAAGTTTCAACGCGTTCCGAATCACGGAACTCAATTTCACCCCTTAAACCAAAATTCGAACTTAACCTTTTACCCTCTCATTCACTCATTCAACTCTCACTTTTCACACCCTCTTAGGACCAACTTAGGGGGCTATTCTAGTGGGTTTTAGAGGGGTATATGGAGCTATATATAGGGGCATATATATGTATATATATATAGGTATATAGTGGAGGATTTTAGGGGCTAAACGGGGTGGTTTGGGGGTGCTAATGCAGCTCCTACTGCTGCTAAATGCTGCTGCTATTGCAGCTTGCTGCTGCTGCTACTACTGCTGTTATGGGGAGAAAAACAGCCCCCTAGGCCCCCCCTTGGTGCCTTGGTTGCTCCCCCCTTTCTTCCCTCTTCTCCTCTCAAATTTCCCTCCAAACTCTCTCAATTCCTCTCTATAATCTCTATTCTTCTTCCATAATTCTCCCTCTCTAACACTCTAATATATATCACTCACACACACACAACTAATTCTCATTCTCCCCTCTCTATATACAATTACACTCACACAAATATATACACATGATCACACACACATATATATATATATCTATATATATTAACACACACAATTATATATATATATATATATATATATATATATATATATATATATATATATATATATATATATATATATATATATATATATATATATATTAACACACACATGGACACACTCTCACCCACACATGGACACACTCTCATGACACAACTATCACTCTCCTCTACACACACACAATACATAAATAAATACACACACACAACTACACATGTATATATATATACCACTCTAAAATATATATATATATATATATATATATATATATATATATATATATATATATATATATATATATATATATATATATATATATTATACCACTCTAAAAAGAATAAAACCATGATAAATCCTTAAACTAGAATTTAAGAAAACCTACAAAATCTAGGGTTAACATGTAGAGAATGGTTCCCTCTCTAATTAATGTGAAGGAGTAAATGCAAATGAGGAATTTAAGAGGGTTTAAAAATCATACCTAAATGTGGATTTGAAGAGGAAGAAGGAGTTGGAAAGAAAGAATGAAGAGAGAGAGTGGTAACTTAGTGATGAAAAAAGGAGAGGTAGAGGGGGACTATATGACCAGCCATGTAAGGGAGGGTAGGGGCACTTGTAATTACAAGTTTGCCCCTCCCTTGCCTTCTAGGCTAAGTTAAGTCCCAAAACTGGTTTCGGAAGTTGCTAAAATTAAATAAAAATCATAATAAAACTTAATTACTCATGGAGGACTAGTCCAAACTCCTAAACCTAAAAGTTTAGTGTGGTGGGCCATGGTTAAATAACATGCTAATTACGACTCAAGTTAAAATTCACCGGGGTCCCGAATTAACTCGAAATGCGATGAAATTCGAACCCGACTCCTATAATAATTAAATATTAATATTCATGAAATAAAATTCTCAAAAATATTATAAAATGGAAAATTACCATTTTACCCCTAACTTGGAAAAGTGAGGGTGACAAGTCTATCCACCTTAAAAAAAATTCGTCCTCGAAATTAAAACCAAACAATAGTAAAATATCAAAATCACAAGTCATGGCTTAAAATTTAAAATGATTAAAATCTCAAAAATCAAAGCATGAATTAAATGACTAAAATTATAAAATTTAAAATTACTCTCAAATAGAAACTGGGTGCTACAAGTCTGTCCACCTTAAAAATTATCCTCAAAAATTAAAACAATTAAACACAAAAATTATGCAAATCGATAATCGTATGCGTCTGTCCAATCATCATGATACTCAGAATCTCCGTCATGCCAGTGAACAAGGCTACGATAATCACAGAGTCCTCAACTACGGTACATACATCTAGAATTATGGTATTTAAAATTTTTGTACTGCCGCATGCTTGGCAACGAAAATCTTAAATTCCCACACCCGAGAAATACGACCATAATTCGACTATATGTCCTCACTATGCCTGCTAGCATGACCCTAGAGTATTCTAAAATCTCATAATCGAGGCGACCTAGCCCATACGACTTATCTTAGAAGGGAATCACATCACAAGAACAAATTTTCATCCAACGATCAAAGAACAGATAGAATCGAAGTTCAAGACAGTTTATAAGAAGGCAAATACGGAAAGGAGATTCGAAATATCGGAACCTGCTATTTGCTCTGCTACTACCTGAGTGGGCTCAACTGTGATGGCGAAAGCACGCCCCTGCTGGCCTCCTCTAGCCTGCTGTACTCTGTCCTGGTCTCTTCGGATTCCACTAGCGTGGCAATCCCTCAGCTGGTGGTCAGGCGCCCCGCAGTATAGACAGACGCCCAACCTCTTCCTACAAGCCTCTCTATTGTGCCCCGGCTTCCCGCAGAAGCTGTACGGAGTAGCCGGTCTCTGGCCCTGTCCCTGGTGCTGCTGGGCACGCGCTGGTACCTGCTGAATCTGTAACAGAGGCTACTGCTGAAATGGCTTCTGCTGATGCTGAAAGTGGGGGCGCTTGGCCGGTCCCGCACTGGAACTTGCCCCCATAGTATCACCGCTCCTCTTCGGCTTGAGGCCGAAGTCCTCCTCTGCAATCTGCGCGTCCATCAATATCTGATCGAACGTCGTGTCACGACGACCCGAGGTGCGGGTGCGCACTGCATGAATAAGTCTCCTACGGAACTTGTGAGCCTTCTGTCCCTCATCCTGGATCATATCAGGAGCGAACCTGCTAAGGCGGAAGAACTTCGCTGCATACTCGTCCACCGACGAGTTCCCCTGCACTAGACCCACGAACTGGCCCTCCAATGCTGTAAGAGCCACGTCCGGGAAAAACTTCTCCTTAAAGAGCCTCCAAAAGTTCTCCTATGCCAGACCTCTCACCGATGCACGAGGATCCGTGTGGTACCATGTCAGCGCAATGTCGAAGAATCGGCTGGCTGCAGCCGAAACCCAAAGTGCTCTAGGAAGCTCTGCCAGCTCCATGCTCCGCTGCACATCCTCTAGCCAGTCGTCTGCATAAAGGATGTCCTCCGTGCCCGTGAAGTCCCTGGAGCTCATCTTTTTAAAGTCTAATACTGTCCCCGGCCTGGACTGCTGCTGGTACGGCTGCTGGCCAGTAGGGCCCTGTACCGTACCCGGTGCCACTCTCTCCACTGCTGCCAGTGTAAGCTGATGCGAGTTCTCCATACTCTGCCTCAGCATCTCAATCTGATGGTGTGATGCCTCCGACTGGCGCTGTGACGCCTCTGCCTGGGCTCGTTGTGTCTCCATCATCTGCTGAAGGAGAAGGAACATGTGGTGTGTATCCGTCGGTATCGGAGGTGGTGGCGGCAGTATCTCTGGAACAACGGTCGAAACCCTCTGGGGTGGAGGTGGTAGACCTTTCTGTGCAACTGTCGGGGTCTCCGGGATAGTGGAATCACTGGGGACAGTCTCGTGAACCTCCTTCTCTGCCTGGTCAGATCTCTCGGGCAAGCTACTCGATCCAGTGGCCTGCGGGTGCGTCTTCGTCATCCTGGAGACGAATTGAAGCGAAGAGATCAATATGGCACATGAGAAGATATTATCAAAGAAGGACAGTTAATTTAATACAAGGGGAGTAATCATGATAATCAAAAGATCGAAAGTTTTTCTAGGTGTGATTGAGAAACTCCTATCATATCCTAGGTCCTACGTCCTAATCGCAGGCTCGTAATTAGTACTCTAAGTCGAGCACCATTACGAGATCGTACTAATTACGACACGAGACCTGCGTGGGCCACCACAAAAACGTGTCACGACCCGTACCCTTATGAGGGGCACGAGCACGTGGGTACGTCCAGCCTACGCCGCAGTATCGGCGGTAGAACGCTGTCTAGGTTGTCTACAAAACTATACTAAACAGTATAAAGGTATATGTACAGTATATACACTCCGAATGGAGGTGACATAGCAATACAGTCTCAATCACAGAATAAAACTAAGGTAGATAGCACAGAAGAAAACATATGATAGATGAAAAGGAATAAGTCCAGTATCCAACACAAGCCCAGATATATACAACATCACAGGGTCTCAAAATATAACATAGAAAGCTACAGTCTGATAATACTAGTTGGATCACAGTCCAGTCAAACCTAGCTAACCTATACTACTCTGGGAGAATGAAGTATAGTGGCTCTACTATAAGGCCACGGTCCTGGACTACTCCATCTAGCTCGAGCCCATAATAGGTCGAGCAGTCTGCCTCAGAATCATCTGTAATATATCATAACGGTATCCTGTCAGGAAAATGAGCAAGTACAAGCACTAACAGCAGTTTCATGTGAATTGACAAATTCTATAAGAGACAGTATAATGAACTACAAGACAAAGATATATGAAGACTTGGAAACCGTTCGAAAGTCGAGTTACAACCCTTAAACCAAACAAGGACCGGGGTTGTAACCCTTCTCTCGAGCAGAACTTAGTCTCCAATCAAGGTACAATATAAAGGCATGTAGAACATGTGAGTAACTGAATATCATAGCATGGTGAGAAAGTACTGAATGTAGAACAGAACAGGATATATGATAAGATAAGTAAATATAAAATGTGCCTTGAATTATTAGAGCGTTATGTGATCGGCAAGGGAAACACGGTAGGATTATCCACTTGGCCCGGTAATCCGCGGTGACTTCAACGAAAAGTCATGCCGGCCAACCTGGATAACATGGACATGGAGGTATCTGCTACACCCTACGTGAGGTGAGGGTGGCGCAAGCAAAATAGTGACATGGGGCTTTGATCACATAACCCCTAATAATTCCCCATCCCCGAGTAGTATAATGGACCTGGACATGACACGTCATGACACGGGATTTCCTAAGAGGATAGCTACTCCCTCTCAGGAATCGGTGTCTATACAAGTACATGGAACAAGACAAGAAATATACATATATACCAAGAAAATCCAGGAACAACATCTCATGTCATGATCCAACGTATACTAGTCCGTGAACTATCGTGACTGGAATCGAGTAAGACACTACAACTGAATCGGATATAGCAAATATCAAGACAATAAAAACTATCAGTGAATGTACTCGCCTGCTGTCCTGAGCTGTAGGGTATATCAATGCTCAGAGCGGTAATTAGAGACCTAAAGATGAGATATTGCATGTCAATTTAGGCTTAACAAAATTATGAATGATTTATGATGAATAATATGAAATCTAGGTCAAACTAGGTCTCACTGAGTCACACTAAGTCCTGTCAAGTCAATCTAGGTCAAATCAAGTTATATCAGGTCAATCTAAGTTAGACCAAGTCAACCCTAGGTCATACCAGTCATCAGAGGTCAAAACAAGTCGAAGAAAGTCAAACGGGGTCAAGAGTTGGCCTACAGTTGACTTTTGGTCAACTGGTCAACTGGTCAACCCTGGTCAACCTTGGTCAACTCTAGGTCAACTCTAGATCAACCCTAGGTCAAACTAGTCAAATGTTGACCAATAGTTGACTTTTGGTCAACTGGTCAACTCTGGTTTGGATTTGGTCAAATCTAGACAAAGTGTTGACTCACGGTTGACTTTTGGGTAAAAAGTCAACTCTGGGTCAACCGAGCCAAAATCGGCTTAAATATGACATTTGTAGGGTGTACCCAACATGCCACCCAAGTTTCAAGTCAATCCGACTACCCGAACTCCGTATCTCGAAATTACCCGATTACCCCTTAACATTTACCCTTAAACCGCTCTAACTTGACGCCAAGTGGCCTTCCCTTAGGAATTCCACTCCGTGCTTCCTAGGGTAGTAGGGTACTAGCCTATACAACCATTACCTACCAAGTTTCCTAGGGTAAGTGGACATCAAGTCCATCTTACGGTCCGAATCGCCCGTTTACCCGTTATCTTGAATATTTCAAGATACGGGATGGTACGGTGCGATACCGACTCTCCAAGCCCACATGCAACCCCGATTCTAACTCCGAAGCCTACCCACAAAATCTAAATCATATTACCTAAGTCCCTTCCAAGTTTCAACGCGTTTCGAATCACGGAACTCAATTTTACCCCTTAAACCAAAATCCTAACTTAACCTTTTACCCTCTCATTCACTCATTCAACTCTCACTTTTCACACCCTCTTAGGACCAACTTAGGGGCCTATTCTAGTGGGTTTTAGAGGGGTATATGGAGCTATATATAGGGGCATATATATGTATATATATATAGGTATATAGTGGGGGATTTTAGGGGCTAAACGGGGTGGTTTGGGGGTGCTAATGCAGCTCCTACTGCTGCTAACTGCTGCTGCTATTGCAGCTTGATGCTGCTGCTACTACTGCTGTTATGGGGGAAAAACAGCCCCCTAGGCCCCCCCCATTGGTGCCTTGGTTGCTCCCCCCTTTCTCCCCTCTTCTCCTCTCAAATTTTCCTCCAAAACTCTCTCAATTCCTCTCTATAATCTCTATTCTTCTTCCATAATTCTCCTTCTCTAACACTCTAATATATATCACTCACACACACACAATAATTCTCATTCTCCCCTCTCTATATACAATTACACTCACACTAATTGTTTTCCATAAATAAATTTACTTTATTTATTTTGTATCTGAGAAAATTACAACTGTAGGAATCTAATCTAGAAGACGATTACTTTATCCCTTGGACGATGCGATGAAGAAAACTCGAACTTTGAAGAACTTGGACAGCAACTGGGCAATCTCTCTGTTCTCTCTGAAATTGACTGTGTGTCTGATGAAGATGAAGAAACTCTCTTTTATAGAGTTCTGGATAACTGTTCTGAAGTATACGCTCAGTCAGTTACTTGACATGTGCATAACTACAGGGACGCGTGGCAAATTCTGGTGAAGACACGTTGGAGTGCGGTTGAGAGTAGTGGAATATATCTAGGAGAGATTGGTGGCATGGATGCCACGTTGCATAACTTCTGAATAACTGAGTAACTGAGTACAGGACACGTGAGAACGTGTGTTGACTGTACATTGAAAGTCATCCTGGATGCCTTTGCTGTGATACGCTGTCTTTGAAGAGGAGTCATACGCTAGCTTTTGAAGGCACATGTCTTGCATACGCTGACTTGGATCATATAAAGCTGATACGCTCACTTGATTGGGAAGGAGTCGTATGGGGTCCATACGCTCACTTGGCTGGGAAGGAGTCGTATGGAGTCCATACGCTCACTTGGTTGGGAAGGAGTCGTATGGGGTCCATACGCTCACTTGGTTGGGAAGGAGTCGTATGGGGTCCATTGTCACGCCCCGCTCCCGTAGGAGCGATCGTCCTCGCTAAGGCGTGATGCCGCACGAGCCTAGATTGCGCTCGTGCAAGGCGGGTTCCATAACGGCCGATTACAGCGGCTGCGACGGGGTCGTCGCACAGAAGTCCCGAACAGAGACATTGAACATGCAGCAGAAATTTAGAACAAACACAAGTTATTCAAAGAAGCTCTTTTATTGATATTGAAACAACGGTTACATTGGGGACACAAGGCCAAGATTACAATCACTCAAATACACTCGTCTCACATTACAAATCGCTCAGCTCTCTCTCATCTCTCGATACATATTGTCGATCCAGCGAAAGCTTCGGAAGGCGATGTCCATACATTATGTCCCGTATAAGTCTGGTCTTCACGCGGCCGCACGCTTCGAATCGCCAAGGAACTCCGTGCCTCGACGCATCCAAGCGAGCCCCGCACCACGAGCTTCTACCTGTGCCTGCACATAAACACTGTGTGGGTGTCAGTACCACTGTACTGGTGGAGTGAGCTCCTCGCCCACCCATACAAAACCGACACGTTTATTTTACTTTGTGCAATACAAGCCCCCTTATTTACGATTGTCTTTCTAGTCTTGCCTTAGGATCGATTTTAGGACCGACGCTCGGCCTATTTAGTGTCTTTAGACCATCTCCGTGCCTTGCACTAATAACGTACCCATACGTTGCCTCTAGACCTTTCTCGTGCTTGCATTGTCAACGTACCGACTCATACTTGGCTTTCGTACCATACTCTTGGACGTAACGACTAGGTCGTGTCAAATACTTGCCCTACGGCCCTTCTCGACTTAACTCGAAACGTATAACCCAACTTGTGGAACCGATGTTGAGAACTCAAGTACGACAACGTATCTCGTGCCGAAGCACGTGTCTTTACGTATAACCGAATCGTAAGCTTTATAACACTTTGGTGCAACCGAGCACACATTTCACCACATATCGCATACCGTGCTTACGCTTCCTTTGTTACGACCGACACCGTGCATGCGGATTCGCCGCTTAGCACGCCAAATATCTATATGAAAGGCCACTGGCATGACAAGCCATCGCGGACATAGCTCGGGTAGGCGGCGGGTCCTTCGATGCAAGGTAGCTAGCCCCATGGAAAGCCCCCGACTACCCACGCAATAAAGGCATGCGCTGCTATAACGTCTACCTCCTAGGACGACTGGGCCCGATGCCCCGGCGTATAACCAGTCTAGGCAGAAATCCTTGTCGACAAGGTGTCCAATGACCACGCACCTACGAGACATCTAAACTCACGTAAATGCATGGCCTACTTGTTGGTACGATCGGAACTATACTTAGCAACTCGTGCTCTGAATCACACTTGGCATAACGTACCTCGGGACTGCGAGACTCCCAACCGAGGGATCGCCTCAAACTTCTTAACGTGGATAGGAACGCGAGACTCCCAACCGAGGGACCGCCTCGAATACTTAACGTGGATAGGAACGCGAGACTCCCAACCGAGGGACCGCCTCGAAACTCAACGTGGATAGGAACACGAGACTCCCAACCGAGGGACCGCCTCGAAACTCAACGTGGATAGGAACGCGAGACTCCCAACCGAGGGACCGCCTCGAAACGCCTTAACGTGGATAGGAACGCGAGACTCCCAACCGAGGGACCGCCTCTAAACACCTTAACGTGGACATGAACGCGAGACTCCCAACCGAGGGACCGCCTCAGACTTCTTTGTACTCGAGGGAACGACTTCTACGTAGCCTTCCAACTTAACTCGAACAAACGTGTTCCTTAAGTGCCATGGACCGTGGCTAACTTTACATCGTGTCAATCGTGGCTCGTGCCTGTAACTGACTTCTGTCTTACGCGACGTTATCACCCAAGTCATACGTTATATGACGGGCCTTGAGATCGTGGGACTATTTGACTTGACAACCGCAGAACGAGCGGGACGGTACTTAGAATGACTTAGGTCGATCGGCTTAACTTTGCCTTACTTACTCAAGCCTATAACTTAACCCGAGGGACGAGCCAAGGCTATGCCAAGCCTTGCGCAGTGGAACGTGCATGCTTTATCGAGCATTTACGCGGGCGACGCCTATGACTTAGGCTAATTCATTGTTTGTGTCGAATACCAACTTTCCTTCTCCCAAGCCACGGGACGAAGGATCGAGTGTCATTTTAAAGCACGCTGAGCCGACTTCTATTGAGACCGTGGGACTACTTTTCATGTTCTAAGACATTCCGACGGGTCGGGATTATTCCCTTAGCTATGTGCGTTCGTAGCTTTTATATTAGCCTACTTGTGCAAGTTGAAACCACACGAATTATTAAGTGAAGGCAGAGATGAGGCAAGTTCACCGAAACTCCCCCACCTGAGCGATATCTTCGAGTCGCCGTTGTAAGGCTAAGTCCGAACGCCGTCGGCGTTTCGATTCCTCCGATTGACTTTGTGGGACGGGGCACTACAACATACACCACTCAGAACAAGTCTCGTCCTCGAGACTTTCCTGAAGGCAAGCCACCCTACATTTCTATGGCCAAGACTCAATCGTACACATTTCGCCTACGCGTTTCTTCGATTTGGAGCCACGCTCGTGCTATCGCTAACTTAGTCGTAAGGCACACTAATCGATCAACCAACATTTGAATTCGTTTCAAATCAATGATCGTATTATCACCAACATTTCTTCGAAACTCACGATTCCAAGATCCTCGACACTTTCCAGTTTCTCAAGTCTCACTTGATTCAACGTATCACTTAGTTGGATCGTGCACGTATTCCAGGCGTCCCCAAAATACATGCATGTCAGCCAAGCCTCGTGATAGAGAATCCGCCATCACCACTCGAGTCGGATCGTGCACATATTCGGGCGTCCCTGATATACGTGCATGTCAACCGAGACTCGCGAGTGGTGCCTCCGTAACTCCTATCGCTTCGCGCTCGAACGCCTGTCTAACCGCTAGGCTATGTCTTTTCGTCAGTACTGGAATCATAGTTCCCAAACAACGATATCAACACTGACCCCATCCTAAGGTCAAACCAAATCGATGGTACGGGGTTTTCTACCCAAGCTCGCATCACTCCGATTTCTAAACATCGAGCATCGATTTCCTACGCACATTCCCATATTCGTCGCACGGGGTACGAGTCGTATCGGTAAAGCCATCATACGATAATTCACGTTTCAACCAATCCTTGATAAGAACATATCGCTCGTTCATCAAGCCATTTCGCATCGTCTATCTCTTCGAACACGTTCGACATTAGTTCGCCTATCATTCATTCTCAAATTAAGCACGCTATGACACAATTCATCTCTAAATCGTAGTTCATATTTCACGTTTCCGAAATCATCTATTCCAATTCACGTAATCGATCACAAGGTCGTCTGACTTAACAATATGCCACACTCCGATCTCACGCGAGTTCGATCATCTACGGTGGTTCATGAATCACCATGCAACGCTTCCGCGGAATAATCATTCTCATCGGGGCGTAACTCTTGTTTCGTGTCTAGACTCGTTCATTCGCGATATGCGGATTGGACCTACTCAATCCTCAAGTTTTAATCAACCGTCAATCACAAGTCCTAACATTCTCGAGTTCTCCTTCACATCAAACCAACAAGTCGGGACAATCGAAGTTGCCGCAGCCAAATTTTCTGAGTTCGATCATTCCCGCGACATGAATCACCATGTCAGCGCTCACGCGGAATGATCGCCCCAAATCTGACGCAACGCATGTGCGAGGCTAGAGTTGCGCTCGCACAAGACAAGATCATCGACGCTGTGGTTATCCGCGTAACCATCAAAATACGATCACTTTCATCCAAAGTACTAAGTATAACGTCCAACCGAATAATAGCACTTGCACGATCGTCATTCACCGAGTCAGAGTACCCCCGAGTTATCGTATATCATCTTTGATACGCCTCAATACCATCGACGATATACGTAACCTGACGATCTTCGTTTGCAACGAATTCTGAGTCGTACGAATGATGCTATCGTCCGACTGGATTATCTCCTCGAATCGTTTACATCATCAATTTCTTCAACCCAAATTCACGTATCGTTTATCCATCGATCTTAGGTCATCGACTACGTATTTCTTCAATTCGCATCATTCCTTGCTAACTCAAACCATCGAGCACATCGATTTCAATCCTCAGAGTCGTTTGCGTAACTCCAAAGTCAAACCTTTCGTACACGCTATCTTTCCGTCGTGCTAACTTTTCGTATACTATCCGTATCAATTTCTCCAATCAAGTCATCCATTTATTCTATCGTTTAGAATTTCCATTCAACTATTTCGTAATTCGCACTATCGTTTACAAATCGTTCGAACGGTATCACGTTTGCGACTCTCGAATCATGACCATCTAAGCGCTACTCGTTCTAAGGCTTTGCGATATCATCGCTTATCGACATACTCGTACTATCCGTAACTCCTCTGGTTCCGCTCGAACAATTTCTATAACGTCCATACACCACTCGGGTTCGAGCCATCCGATTTAGACCACAATCACGTTCGTATCGACGCACTAAGTCGTTCGCACAATCCTCAAAATCCAGAACAATCTTTCGTGTACGCCTAAGCGTTAGTCTGATAACGTTCCTATCGATATACACTCCAAGTGTATTTTTGTTTCCGACCAAGCGATACTTAATATTGTTCACGACTCGTTTGCACCAAAAGGTCGAGGTACGCGATATGCGGACTAAATTGTGCCGCATAACCATCCCGTATGGACTACACTCCGAGTTTTCACGCTCATTTGCTCATGTCGACGTAGGACTCGTTAGGCACGCACGCGACTTGCTAACTTTAGCACGTATTTTCTATCAACTCAAGGTCGGCACCGTTCGGCCCAAAGGCCACCACCTATCGATGTGTTTGATTGAACGCTTGTACGAGCTTTCGAAAATATTAGACTTATTGTATGGACATGCCGAGGGACGTTTGAGAGAGAGCGCACCAACGATATCACGTTGCGGAAGCACAATTCAGAGTTTGCGGAACAACGGAGTTAAAGAATTTAATCGATAGTCCAAGGACGTAAAGCCGTGCTCTGATACCATTATGTCACGCCCCGCTCCCGTAGGAGCGATCGTCCTCGCTAAGGCGTAATGCCGCACGAGCCTAGATTGCGCTCGTGCAAGGCGGGTTCCATAACGGCCGATTACAGCGGCTGCGACGGGGTCGTCGCACAGAAGTCCCGAGCAGAGACATTGAACATGCAGCAGAAATTTAGAACAAACACAAGTTATTCAAAGAAGCTCTTTTATTGATATTGAAACAACGGTTACATTGGGGGCACAAGGCCAAGATTACAATCACTCAAATACACTCGTCTCACATTACAAATCGCTCAGCTCTCTCTCATCTCTCGATACATATTGTCGATCCAGCGAAAGCTTCGGAAGGCGATGTCCATACATTATGTCCCGTATAAGTCTGGTCTTTACGCGGCCGCACGCTTCGAATCGCCAAGGAACTCCGTGCCTCGACGCATCCAAGCGAGCCCCGCACCACGAGCTTCTACCTGTGCCTGCACATAAACACTGTGTGGGTGTCAGTACCACTGTACTGGTGGAGTGAGCTCCTCGCCCACCCATACAAAACCGACACGTTTATTTTACTTTGTGCAATACAAGCCCCCTTATTTACGATTGTCTTTCTAGTCTTGCCTTAGGATCGATTTTAGGACCGACGCTCGGCCTATTTAGTGTCTTTAGACCATCTCCGTGCCTTGCACTAATAACGTACCCATACGTTGCCTCTAGACCTTTCTCGTGCTTGCATTGTCAACGTACCGACTCATACTTGGCTTTCGTACCATACTCTTGGACGTAACGACTAGGTCGTGTCAAATACTTGCCCTACGGCCCTTCTCGACTTAACTCGAAACGTATAACCCAACTTGTGGAACCGATGTTGAGAACTCAAGTACGACAACGTATCTCGTGCCGAAGCACGTGTCTTTACGTATAACCGAATCGTAAGCTTTATAACACTTTGGTGCAACCGAGCACACATTTCACCACATATCGCATACCGTGCTTACGCTTCCTTTGTTACGACCGACACCGTGCATGCGGATTCGCCGCTTAGCACGCCAAATATCTATATGAAAGGCCACTGGCATGACAAGCCATCGCGGACATAGCTCGGGTAGGCGGCGGGTCCTTCGATGCAAGGTAGCTAGCCCCATGGAAAGCCCCCGACTACCCACGCAATAAAGGCATGCGCTGCTATAACGTCTACCTCCTAGGACGACTGGGCCCGGTGCCCCGGCGTATAACCAGTCTAGGCAGAAATCCTTGTCGACAAGGTGTCCAATGACCACGCACCTACGAGACATCTAAACTCACGTAAATGCATGGCCTACTTGTTGGTACGATCGGAACTATACTTAGCAACTCGTGCTCTGAATCACACTTGGCATAACGTGCCTCGGGACCGCGAGACTCCCAACCGAGGGATCGCCTCAAACTTCTTAACGTGGATAGGAACGCGAGACTCCCAACCGAGGGACCGCCTCGAATACTTAACGTGGATAGGAACGCGAGACTCCCAACCGAGGGACCGCCTCGAAACTCAACGTGGATAGGAACGCGAGACTCCCAACCGAGGGACCGCCTCGAAACTCAACGTGGATAGGAACGCGAGACTCCCAACCGAGGGACCGCCTCGAAACGCCTTAACGTGGATAGGAACGCGAGACTCCCAATCGAGGGACCGCCTCTAAACACCTTAACGTGGACATGAACGCGAGACTCCCAACCGAGGGACCGCCTCAGACTTCTTTGTACTCGAGGGAACGACTTCTACGTAGCCTTCCAACTTAACTCGAACAAACGTGTTCCTTAAGTGCCATGGACCGTGGCTAACTTTACATCGTGCCAATCGTGGCTCGTGCCTGTAACTGACTTCTGTCTTACGCGACGTTATCACCCAAGTCATACGTTATATGACGGGCCTTGAGATCGTGGGACTATTTGACTTGACAACCGCAGAACGAGCGGGACGGTACTTAGAATGACTTAGGTCGATCGGCTTAACTTTGCCTTACTTACTCAAGCCTATAACTTAACCCGAGGGACGAGCCAAGGCTATGCCAAGCCTTGCGCAGTGGAACGTGCATGCTTTATCGAGCATTTACGCGGGCGACGCCTATGACTTAGGCTAATTCATTGTTTGTGTCGAATACCAACTTTCCTTCTCCCAAGCCACGGGACGAAGGATCGAGTGTCATTTTAAAGCACGCTGAGCCGACTTCTATTGAGACCGTGGGACTACTTTTTATGTTCTAAGACATTCCGACGGGTCAGAATTATTCCCTTAGCTATGTGCGTTCGTAGCTTTTATATTAGCCTACTTGTGCAAGTTGAAACCACACGAATTATTAAGTGAAGGCAGAGATGAGGCAAGTTCACCGAAACTCACCCACCTGAGCGATATCTTCGAGTCGCCGTTGTAAGGCCAAGTCCGAACGCCGTCGGCGTTTCGATTCCTCCGATTGACTTTGTGGGACGGGGCACTACATCCATACGCTCACTTAGCAAGGAGTCGTATGGGGTCCATATGCTTACTTAGTTGGGAAGGAGTCGTATGGGGTCCATACGCTCACTTAGCAAGGAGTCGTATGGGGTCCATACGCTCACTTAGCAAGGAGTCGTATGGGGTCCATACGCTCACTTAGCAAGGAGTCGTATGGGGTCCATACGCTCACTTGGATGGCAAGGAGTCGTATGAGGTCCATACGCTCACTTGGTGGGGAAGAAGCCGTGTGGATTGAAGGAGTAGACACGTGGCTGTTCTCAATCTTCTCAAATACGCCATATCTTCAAATACTGACAAATATTTCTTGAGCGTCGTGCTGCAGATATGATGGCTGACAGACTGTCAGAAATGACAGTAATGATGGCTCTTTATTTATGATGGCTGCTGAGCTGTCCTCGTAAGAGACAAAATCCTTTCTCGAAAACCTATATGACGGCTAATCTTCATAGGGCAGCTGTCTTTGCACGAAAGACGAAGTGTCAGATTCATCCTTCATTAAATACATGTTGTGCTGTTATCTCAAGAAATATTAAAATATTCACTGAGCGTACGGCCTTTAAATGAGCGTATGGCCTTGGCTAAGCGTATGGCCTTGAGCGTATGGCTTTGACTGAGCGTATGGCCTTGAGCGTATGACTTGGGCTGAATCTTATGTCAGCGTGTCATAATTTTCACACCCTACAAGACCCCCTTCAAAGTTTTCGAACTTTATGAATTTTAAAAGTTTGAAATTACTTTGAACTTAAAGTGGGAATAAGTCCTGACACGCTGGCATAAGTTTGTTATCTTCCTCAATATCAGTGCAAATCTTTAGGGATTCTGTTTAAAGCATATCCGCCGTTTGAACTTCTTCTTTTCTTCTATAAATAGGTCTTCCAAGACCTAATTTATTTCTTTACTTTTGCATTCATCTTCGAGAGAGAAAAAGAAACTCAAGACTCAACTTCTTCTTCTTCGATTCAAGCTTTATCAATGGCGTCCAAGGTTGATGCTGCTGCGAAGGGAAAGGGGAAGGCTCCTGCGGAGTCATCTCAGCCCGCCGCCGCCGCTGCTAAGAAGACTACCAATGAGCGCGTTCGACGAAGTGAACGCCCATTGAAGCCTCTCTATGGTGAGGATGATGATGATGAACTGTAACTATCCCCTATTTAGGGCTCTGGTTAGAACAAAATCATAAAACGTATCCCCTTTTTAGGGTCAAATACGTCAGAAAATATGCTTCCCTCTTTAGGGTTTAGCCGTATCCCATATTTTTTGTTTATACGAAAAATATGTTTGGAGCGTATTCTGTATGATACGCGTATTTTTGAAAGAAATGTCAAAATACGCTGTCTTGAAAGAATATGCTATGGCGAGTTGTCTCACTGAGATACGCTAACTCCTGTGTTAGCGTATGTTTTTTGATGATCATCTTGTCAACCATACACTGATACGCTCAAACTGATCATAAACTGAACTTTTAAAATCATTCACTTAAGATAAACTGAGCGTAAAAAGTAATCTCTGAATTTGTCATACGCTTAGGATAAACTGAGCGTATATGGATCATCGAGTCTGCCATACGCTAAGGATATATTGAGCGTATGCTGAACTTTGAGTCATACGCTTAAGGAAAACTGAGCGTATGCTAAACCTTGAGTCTGTCATACGCTCAAGGAAAACTGAGCGTATGCTGAATCTTGAGTCTTCCATACGCTTAAGGAAAACTGAGCGTATGCTGAACTTTGAGTCTGTCATACGCTTAAGGAAAACTGAGCGTATGCTGAACCTTGAGTCTGCCATACGCTCAAGGAAAACTGAGCGTATGCTGAACTTTGAGTCTGTCATACGCTTAAGGAAAACTGAGCGTATGCTGAACTTTGCTATCTCTTTGTGTTGAAGATTTCTAACTTCTTATTCTTCTTTTGCAGTGGATATTCTGGCTCAGGAGGCAGAATTTGAAGGATGTGTAGGAAATAACTATAGAAGTGACTTATCACATGTTCGTTTTCCCCAATTCGATGGACCTTCTACAAGGATAGCTCTTTTGACTAATCAGGAAAATGACACTTTGCTGAACTTGATGAGTGGACTGCCTTTACAGAGTGTGGATGGTGTTACCCACTCAAAGCCAGCATTTCTTTTCGGAGATGCTATTGACATAAACTCTCAGCCTGCTCTGGACAAAGTATCATACTGTTATTATAGGGATGGTGATGTAAATCAGCCAATGTATTTGACTGGTTTATCAAAAAGCATCAACATAGCTCGCTTATTTCATACGAGTTGTCAAAGACAAATGAAGTGGTATATTACTCCATCCCGACAAGCAAAGGCTGGGTGGATAGGATATCGTCAAGGAAGATTCTGCAGTGGTACTGAACCACATGTCACATCTCTGCGAGGACTGCTACCTGCCACCATCCCTCCTGAGGACTCGGCACTGCTGAAGCCAGTCAGAGTCCCAATTTTTGCAAACGAATTTGCTCAACTGGAAAATGCCATCTATCCAAAACAGTCTATGAGGCTGACTGGTCTGGTAAATCCGGAGAATACCAGATGGACTGCTCTTGTGAAATGGATCCTGAAGAATTTTGGTGAACAGTTACAAGTGATAGGCCTATATGATGCCATTAAGTGTACTGCCTATGGTTTCAGGCCAAACCCGGATTTGTTCTTGGCGTTAGCGGAGAGGTATAACTACCGTACCGGCACCTTCATGACCCCAAGAGGCGAGATGGGATTCGCCCTTCATGAAATGGCATATATTTCTCAACTGCCAACAGCAGATCTGCCATATGAAGAGTATATCCCTTTCGTTGATGAAATGAATAAGATCTCCGAAGCCAACCCACTGGTTCTTTATGTCTTTGAAGAATTGATGTGCCATTACAGTATTTGTAAGGCTTTTTATAAAGGACAAGGAGGAGAAGGAGATTCCAACTGTTATTCTTCCAAATGGATGGCCTATTTATTTCAAGGCCGTACTGATGAAGTTCAAAAGAAGAAGAAGTCTGAGCAGTATGTCGGTGAATTTAAACCTCTGAATCAAGCTGAGATTGACAGGCTCATCCGGGATACCACTTATGACGACATTGTCATTGAGGAAGACGAAGGCACTTATAAAGTCGGTGATAGGTTTGAGACCTATATTAAGCAGGGCAGCCGAGAATTATCCGCTGAAGGTCATCTGGCCGGATTTATCTCTCTCTGCTGAGAAAATTCGTAGTTCCTGGCACCTGTTCAGCAGACAGGATGCACAGAGGAGTTGTCTTCGCAGCAGTCCGTCTGGTTTTCGGGTATAAAATGGATTTACTGACAGCAATGACATGTCGTCTGAATGCTGGATTAAGGGCATATACAGACAAAATGTTCGAATTGGCAAGGAAGAGCCTTACATCTTTTCCTCGGGTAGAAATGCCCTTTACATATTTATTTGGGTGGCTGCTTCTGTACTTCGAATCTCTTATGAATGCTGGGATGGTTAGACCAGATGAAACCTTTCTGGAAAGATACAGTCACACACCAAAATGGAAATATAACACTTTGACAGATTGCAGAACTATATTAAACAGGGGAGAACTATGGAGCTTCACTTGTGTTCCGCCACCTGTTGGTTATGAGACCATGCCTGGAAGGTTGATTGATGGCATTGGTGGCAATGAATTGGATGATATTCAACATGAATGGCTGAAGAGGATCAGGCCATCTCACTTAATCTGCCGCCGTGACAACATCACTTATCTAGAACCATATCTTCCGAGCAGGTTTGCTCGGCAATTTGGTTACGATCAGTTGCATGTAGGCAATGCAACGACGTGTTTTGGTTATCAAGGCGGGTTGATTGACGGTGCTATATTACATTGCTAAAGGTACAGGGGCTATCTTTTCCATGCCAGATCCGGTCACCTATCAGAGAGGAGCTAGAATATTGGCGTCTTATGCCAAATTCTATTTATCAGCTAATACCTTTGATGAAAAATTCAGCATCTTAGGTAGAAGCTTTATTCATATTGAAAAGAAATCAACTAAATCAGCCCTGCCTAGAGATTGCCATGATCAAGAAGATCCTTTGGCTACTGATGAAGTTGATGATGAAATTCTAGAAACTTTCTTCTCTGATGACCTTCATCAACCATTACATGTACCCATCGGGAGTGCTGAAGAAAGTATATCTGCTGATAATACCCCGAAGAGGAAGCGGGGCAAAGGTGCTGCTGGGCCTGCCCCAAAAAGAATCACTCGAGCAGAGACTCAAAATCGTGGAGGAATTACCATTCCAGGGACTTCTCCTGTTTCCAATCGAGTCAGAGATGCTGATGAAGCAGGTAGTGATCCAAAAGACAATTATCCTACTGTTCCATTTACAAAAAGAATAGGAAGGAAAGTGATAGTTTCAAAAACTAAATCCGTAATTTGTCTCGATGCAGAGAGTCCCACTGATCGTGCTGTGCGATTGGCTTCAGAAAAACAAGCTGCCTTTGATTTTTCTGTAAAGACAGAACCTGTTGAAGAAGATATTCCTGAACCTGCTGGGTCATCCATGCCTTCTGATATAGGATCGATTTCGCCAATGGCCGATGATACGCAGGAGATTAGTCAACCAGCGGTAGAGGCCGAACATCAGACTGAAACGGCTAATGGCTTACTGATTTCGAGAGAATCAGTGAAGGAAGCCACTTCTCTCAAACCAATTGCTGAAGCTCCAGAGAGCGAACAAGTTGACTATGAACCGTCGTCTCATTCTTCTGGAGAAGAAGACATGGAGATAGACGATGAATTACCGTCTAAAACTCCAATTGATGTACTGAAGACCATTGGTCAACACTCAGGATTGACACCAGAGCCGGAGAGGCATATAGAAGTTCAAGTTCCGAGTACTTCTGGGGTGGGAAGTAGTGAAATAAATCCCGTATCAGAAAGTACTCTGAACAGACTACGAGCCGGGCTGAATGATCCGAAGGAAACTGAATATGAACCAGCTCCAGGTAATATTTTATTCATCAAAGTTTTGTCTTGTCTCTGCTTTATTGTCTTTTGGTTTTGATCATGCTTCTTTGATTCCAACAGCTGTAGGAACTGCACCGGCTATGAGTTCTACTCAAGCCCCACTTGTTCAAACTGATGTGGGTGAGGGGAGTTCACATTTGTCGAGTTCTCCAAAAGCACTAACTTCAGCTCCAAGAATAGAGGCTCCTCCTGCTCCTTCCCCTATTATTGCAGCGACTCCCGGTTTTGATACAGGGATAGCAAAAATCATGGGGATGTATTCAGATATTATTTATTCGTATCTGGATACATTCTCAAGACGACTTATGAAGGATGAGACTATGCCCTTTTCGAGTCTTCGAGAGGCTACTAGTTTTCCACTTTCAGCTTTGAGACAGGCTGGTTATGGGACCCAATGTGTCTTTTTTGAACATCTCCTGAATGATTTAGAAGCAAATATCCATAAATATTGGGAGATAAAAAAAGGAGGATATTAATTCTCTGACTGCAGCTGAGATTGCTCAATTGGAGAATGAAGCTCAAGCTCAGCACATTGCTCTGACAGAATTCCTTGCTCAGTCTTCTAAAGAGTTAATGGCGAAAGACGAAGAAATAATAAGTACTCGTCAGAATATGGAACGCCTAGAGAAAGATGAAGCGTCAAAAGCTGAAGAGCTTAGGAAGTTGAGGGAAGAGCTAGCTCGTCTTCAGAAGCAAATTACCTCCGTGGAAAAAGAACAATCAGAGATTACTACTGATCGGAAATCTGAAGCTGAACGCTGTCAATTTTTACAGCAAGAGCGAGAATTGATGCAAACCAATCAGATTGAAGAGACCAATCGCCGCAGCTCTATTATTGTGGAATATGACCAACGGATGATTGGAGCTGAAACAGCAGAGCGAATCAAGAAAGCTCATGAAGAAAAGATAAATAATGTAACTGTTCGTATTCAGGAGATAATTACTCCTCCTAAATAGATCTTTTACATTTATCATGTATTGCAATTTTGATACCCATTTATAATCAATGTTCTGATTTTGATTGAAATGAATATTTTGACTTGATTTTAATTCTGTGGATGATATTTTTGTAGAAAACATGTTCAGAGGTAAATAATACATGACATATTTCAATAAAATAGAATATACAAATAAACTTTGTAACTCTATCATGATATTAAACCAAAGATAATTTTAGTTTAATACTGATTAGAGAAAACAGAATTCAGATATAAAGATATCTTTGGATTCTATTTTCCATGATCTTTGGACTCGAAAATCAAAAGACGAGATATCATAGAAAATATGATACATACTGAGATAGAAAATTCAGAGGTAATATGGACATAATTTTCTATACAAGATCTTTATTAAATCCACTGGGGATCTAATAAGACAAAATATCAAATTCTCTGGGAAAATGATACATGGTAGAATATCAGTTTCCTCTGGGGATAACGATATCGAGATCACTTTTGTAGAGAAGAATTAACTTTGATTTTATATTTGCTGGAGAATGATGAAAACATTATACATAATATTTTTTTAAGAATTTGCCATTGATAGGCATCATTGTGACTTTTCCATCCATAGAGGCAAGCTGGTATGCTCCGTTAGAGAAGACTTTGTTTACCACGAATGGGCCTTCCCATTTCGCGTCAAATTTGCCTTTGCTCATATGTGTCATGGTCATAGGACGTCTGACAGTAAGGACCAGTTCTCCCTTCTGATATGCTCTGACTTTGACTTTCCGGTTAAAGGCTTTTGAGATTCGGGCCTGATACAGCTCGATATTTTGTTGAGCATACAAACGCTTTTCATCTAGAGCTTCCAATTCTTGAAGTCGAAGATGATCATTGTTTTCTGTTGTAAGTTCATTGGAGATTGCAATTCTCAGAGAAGGAATCTGGATCTCAAGGGGAAGAACAGCTTCACACCCATATACCAAAGAGAAAGGCGTACATCCGGTTGCATTACGAACTGTGGTGCGGTAGGCCCATAAACATTCACCAAGCTTCTCGCTCCAGTTGCGTTTGTTGGAAGAAACGAACTTTTTCAAGAGTTTGATGATCGTTTTATTGAAAGCTTCTGCCAATCCATTAGCTGCTGGATTATATGCTGTAGAAGCTAAATTATTGATCCGATGATCGTCGCAGAATGGAGTAAATTTCTGACTGACGAACTGCGGTCCGTTATCATGGATAATACGCCGAGGAACACCAAATCGATAGATGACATGATGTTTGACGAAGTTGATAACATTAGAAGTTTTGACTTCAGATAACGGGATTGCTTCAGCCCATTTGGAAAAGTAATCAGTTATTGCTAGAATAAACCGATGTCCTTTTGATGATGGTGGGTTGATAGGACCAATGACATCCATGCCCCAAGCCTCAAAGGGCCATGATGCCGCTGTTGGGTGTAAGAATTCTGACGGTTGATGGATAAAGTCTGCATGAATTTGGCAGGCTTTACATTTCCGAGCATATTGAATGGCGTCAGCCACCATCGTGGGCCAATAATAACCCATACGTCGGATACGATCTTGAAGCTTAGGACCTGGTTGATAGGCTCCACAAACACCATCTTGTGCTTCACGGATAATCTGCTGTGCTTCTTCACCAGCGATGCATCGGAGGAGAAGACCGTCGTAAGACCGACGATATAGTGTCTTCGTAGTATGATTATAATAGAATCTGAGAGATCGACGCCGGATAGACGCTGCTTCACTCGGATTATCAGAAAGTATGTCATACAAAACAAAATCTAGAAACGGGCGTCTCCAGTCTTCAGTTATGGCTTCTGTTTCATTAGAAAAGACATATTCCATAATAGAATCAGAAGAAGACGAGGACACTTTGTCAAACTTTAATCCAGCATCAAGGTTGAGAGAATCTTTGTCTGGTTTATGAGGAAAAGCCAAAGCCAAATTATTCTCAATGCAGAATAGTTCTCGGTTATAAACCACTATCACTTGCTGACGTCTGATTGGTATGGCTAATACAGCAGCAAGATTAGCTAAAGCATCAGCTTCTGCATTATAGGCTCGTCGAACATGTTCAATAAAGAAACCTTCAAAGGATGAGGCCATAGAGAGTGTTGTTCGATGATAAGGTATCAAATCCTGATGACGAACTTCATACGTTCCTCTGATCTGATTGACAATAAGCTTGGAGTCTCCATAAACTTCCAAATATTGAATATCTATATGTTTAGCAAGTTGAAGACCGATGAGCAATGTATTGGATTCGGCTACATTGTTTGAACATGATTGATCCAGAGAATAAGCCCTCTGAATAGTTAATCCTTCTGGGGATACAAGAACAATCCCAACTCCGGCGACAATATCGCCGTTAGGACTTATTCTAGATGCTCCATCAAAGAATAGATGCCATGTAGGAATTTCTTCAGAAATTAGATTTGAATCCAGAACTTCATCAGGAATCTCATCATATAATTTAGAATCTTCTGGAACCGCATGAGCTGCCAGAAAATCAGCAAGAGCCTGTCCTTTAACTGACTTCTGAGGAATATAATGCATATCGTATTGAGCTAACAAGATTCCCCAATTAGCTAGTCTGGAGTTGAGAATACCGGGTTTCTTCATCATAATCCTGATGGAATTCACTCTAGAAATGACGTGAATCGTTTGACCGATAATATAATGTCGCGTTTTCTGAACAGCAAACATTAATGCTAGGCATTCTTTCTCGATTGGAGAATAACGCGGTTCAACGCATGTCATTGTGCGACTGAGATAATAAATAGCCTGTTTATGGCCATCTTTATTTTTCTGGGCGAGTAATGCACCAAGAGAATGATCCATGGCTCGAACATATAAAAGAAATGGTATTCCCGAGACAGGAGGTACCAAAACTGGAGGGTTCATGAGATACTGTTTGATATCGTCAAATATTTTTTGACATTCTTCGTTCCAGACGAAAGATACACCTTTCTTCAGAAGTTTGTTGAATGGTCTGCAGCGTCCTGATAAGTTGGAAATGAATCTCCTGATATAAGCAATTCTTCCTTGAAATCCTCGTAGCTCTTTTAAGGTGCGTGGAGGACGCATCTCTTGAATGGCTTTGATCTTCTCGGGATCCACGTGTATACCTTTAGTGGTAATGACGAAGCCGAGAAATTTACCACTAGAGACGTCCAGGAAGGACTTAGTAGGGTTCATTTTAAGTTGATGCTGACGCATTAAATCAAAGATAGTCTTCAAATCTTGGATATGATCCTCCTTTCGTCGACTTTTGACTGCAATATCATCAACATAGCATTCAACTATTTTCCGGAGATGTTCGCGGAATATAGTGCTCATTGCTCGCTGATATGTTGCTCCTGTATTTTTGAGACCAAACGGCATCACTGTATAATAGTATGTACCGATCGGCGTTCTGAAGGAAGTGTGTTTTTCATCATCTGGAAACATTTTGATTTGATTGTATCCCGAATACCCATCCATGAATGACATCCGTTCGAAACCATATGTGTTGTCGATCATGACATCTGTAATTGGAAGAGGAAACTCGTCTTTAGGACAAGCTGCATTGAGATCGCGAAAGTCTATACAGACTCGGATCTTGCCGGTCTTTTTAAGGACAGGAACGATGTTAGCCACCCATTCAGGATGTTGTTCCTCTCGAATAAATCCAGAAGCCATAAGCTTGTTGACTTCAGCTTCAATTGCATCCATAATGTCTGGACGAAATCGTCGCTGTTGTTGTTTGACTGGTTTAGCATTTGGCATGATATTAAGTTTGTGCATTGCAATCTTTGGATCTAATCCTGGCATATTTTCGTAACTCCAGGCAAAGACATCGATATAATCATGAATAAGCTTGATCATGTCTTGCTTATCCGTTTCTGAAAGACTTTCGCTGATGAATATTGGTTTAGGGGACCCTTCTTCACCAACATCAATTTGGATCAGTTTATCTTCAGTAGGAGGTTCCCTCTGCACGAACCTGAATTCCCATTGATTATCTAATCTTTGAGCCCATTGTTCTGATTCGGGTGATATTTCAAAATCATCCTCATCTTCATCATTTTCTTGCGGGCCATCAACGGAGACCATATTGATGGATAGAATAGAGCGATGGAGATCGCCAATACTTGTGTCAGAATCCCAAGAAAGGGAATCGGAAGATTCAGATCGTTCATCTTCATCGGATTTTGAATCTTCATGGACTATGTTGATAAAGGAAGTAGGAGCAATGTAACCTAAACCACATTTTGTCCTTCCGTATTTTAATAGAGGAATTCGAACAGGCATTCTTCTTCCTTTTCCATTATTGAGACTGGTTCTGAAGTCATAACCCATATTCTTGATGATATTTTTGGACTGTTGACTGTAGCGACGCAGTTGTAACCTTCCAGTATCGTCGTTTGTGTCATCTTCTTCCAGGTTAGGAGGATTCTGGGGTCCTTTATAGAAGAATATTGGGTTTTCCTCCCTTCTTTCTAATAGGGACCACGAAGTATGATTTTTGTATGGACTCCAATGATACGTCTGTATGAAGAGTTTGAACAACTCCTATAGTTAGTGGCTCTAAGCTATCTAGTAATTGTAAATAACTTTGTACATGATTACAGACATCAATATAATGCAAAGGAGATGCTTCATTAATATCAGATACTGTATTTACAACAGAAGGCTGAGCCTTATCAGACTTAGTCAAATTAATGACAAAAGGGGAAGAGGAAGAGCGATTAGAAGTTTTGTTTCGATTAAGATCGATAACAAAAGGCTCAGAAGAGGTGAGCTCCCTTGAAGAAGATCGTGGATAAGTAGTACGTCCACTGACTGGAATGACTAGAGTATCTGGTCTAGCCTGAGAAGGTAGAGGAGGAGTGGCACGTCCACTGACAGGAATTATTAGTGAACTTTGTGGAGCTTGGGAAGACGATACAGTAGTACGTCCACTGACAGGAATTATCAGTGAGCCTTGTGGAGCTTGGGCAGGTGATGAAGTAGTACTTCCACTGACAGGAATTATCAGTGAGCCTTCTTCAGATAATTTAGCAGACTGCGGAGGAGTAATACGCCCTTTTACAGGAATAACAAAGGTATTGACTTTTGATATCTCATCGTCGTTATCCATAGCTTGCAAGACTTTTGAATATTCATCCTTGTACATGCGAGCGTCATTGAAGTAAGCTTCGACTCCTTTGAATGGATAGAGATCTGCGACCTCCTTTTGAACTTCTCCATTATCATCAACATATTTGAAGCACTGATGAAGAGTCGAAGGAACGACATTATCTTCATGCAAGAATGGTCTCCCTAATAGAGCATTGTATGAGCAACCATGATTGTCGATGATGTAAAAAGTAACTTTAGTGCGAAGATCGCCTATTTGAAATTTGAGGCGAATCTTGCCCAAAGGCTCACTTTTTCCTTGATTGAATCCCAAGATGGTAGTGATAGTGCTGGAAAGACTATGCACAGGTATCTTCAGTGCATCTAGCATAGCCTTTGGCATAATACTGAGAGCGGATCCCCTGGATCAATCAGTAGACGATCAACCTTCATAGAATCGATATATCCTGTATGATATAAAGGACGGTCATGTCGATTATCCTCTAGCAGCATATCGTCCTGCGTAAAGGTAATGTTTGGAATAAATTCCAATACATTATGGCAATGAGAAACAGGTTCTGTTTCCAACTTCTTGAGGAGAGTTAGGCAGGTTTCTGCTTGCAGCAGTGCTTCACTCAGAGTTTCTCGAGTCTCTTTAGAGAGGCGTAAGAGCTCAAAGATTGATAATTTAGCTGGTGTATTGGCTAGTTGAGCCAATATATCAAAATTATAAGACTTTTTAAGTCCTGTAGGAGATGACTTCTTCAATGGTTTGTCGAAGCAGACTTGTTGTTTGCCTTTGTCAGCTACTGTTGGCTTAGAAGGAACTGTCTCAACAGGATCATTTGAAGGCTCTTCAGTAGAGACTGGTGTTGGAGCTGTAACCGGAGGGACATCAGAAGTTTCTCCAGGAATGTCAGCATAATCTTTCAGATATATTTTTCCTGACCGAGTTCCAGCATGAACTTCGACTTCATATTCCAGTTCAGGATCTATGGAAACCATGTTGCAATTCTTTATCTTGCTCTTGGTTCTTTTATGCTTGATGAGAGCTTCATTCCAGAAACCAAGGCCAACACGAGATTGATTATGCCTCATAGTGATGGCTAAAGGTGCTCGGAGTCCTTTGCCTGAGTTTAAACCAGGAGCAGTGGCTAGATCATAACCCATCTTCGCCATTAATTCACGAGATTGTGAACTGTATAGATGAAATGCAGGCTTGTACCTATCTTCAGATTGAGGTACAGATTTTATCTCCGTAGGGAGTGAATTTCCTGCCAAGATGAAAGTAGAGGTTAGATAAAAATCGGGTGTGAAACTAGAAGTCACATTGCATAACTTAGTCTTCCCGAGCTTCTTTTTAGATGAGGGAGTCTTCCGAGGAGAAGAGGAAGACGTCTCAAACTCCGTCATTAAATCCGGGTGAATCCACATGATCTCTCCCTTCTTAGTTGTGACAGGAACAAGTCCTTCATTCTGTGCTGGTGGGATGTTCACAACTTCGAGAGTTGCTTTGGGGATAGGAACAATCCCACTTTCTACCATTAAAGGAGGGAAGTCACCGAACTGCATTGAAATTACATTTGCTGTGACTGTCTTGTCTTTGGGTGTCAGTGTCACAGTTCCTGATTTAATCATCTCTTAGATTTTTTCTTTTAATACATAGCAAGACCGGATTGTATGACCCAGCATTCTATGATATGGACAGTATTTTGGATGATCTGTCTTATTGGCTTCATCAGGCTTTTTGATTTCTGGCAATTGAATCTTGTTACCTTTGAGCAAGCATTCAAAGATACCCTGAACATCATCATCGTCGAAAGAATATTCTTCCTTCGGTCGAGGAGGTCTCTGTTGTTGATTTGTTGGAGCTGGGGTAGCTTGAGTAGTCTTTACCTCTTGACTACTGTTTTGGAGATTGACTTCAAGAGCCTCTTTTCCTTTTCGATTATTGGGTCGAGTACTATTGCTAGCACTCTGATTTGATTCCTTGGGAGCCATTTGTACCCCCAGACCTTTGAAGGTCTCAGCACTGACCTCGGCAGCTTTGGCACTGACGATGAATGAAGGCCAATCTTGGAACTGAGTGGACCCTATCCACATGCTGATGATTGGTAAGAGATTCGACTTGCAAGTGTCGATAGTAACAGCATCGGGAGTTCCGAGAGGCATTTTGAGGGCTTCTCTTCTGAATCTTTCAATGAAGTCCTCCGTGGTTTCATTATTTTTCTGTTTAATTCTTATGAGGGCTGACATAGTCATGTCATTGAGCCCTTCATAGAATCGTTCGAGAAACATTTGTTTGAAACCAGCAAATGAGGTAATGCACCCATCAGGGAGACTTCTATACCATTCATAAGTTGTTCCTTTAAGACATCCGACGAACACCCGAGTGAGGAGGGCGTCACTTGGTTGCAGTTGATCAGTCATTACCTCAAAGTGATTAATGAACTGACTTGGGGAGGTTGTCCCATCAAAGAAAGAGATAGTCGAAGGCTTGTATTTAGGAGGATATGATACTTGCTTCCATTCTATCGGGTAAGGTTGCTTGATACCTAACCTTTGTAAACCATCCTTCTGTTTGAATGCCTCAAATTGAGTTCGGAGATTCCTTAACTCTTCAGTAACAATTCCAGAAGATTGGGGAGTTGTAACTTGTTGAGTGTAACTGGAAGGAGGGACTGTAGCATATGTACCACCCCCAGCTCCAGACTGACTTGGAGTGGGTTGTACAGGAACATTAGATTGTACCCCCAGAATAGTAGAGGGTTCCGGGTTTGGAGCAACAGGAGTATTTAATACAACTGGAGGGGCTGTCTGTTGGACTTGCTGAGTTTGATGCTGAGCTTGCATAAGAGTGTGCATAGCATTCAATGTATCTGCCATAGCTCGCAACTGTTGTTCTAAGGAAGAAATTATTTGTTCATGAGCTTCGGTGCTAGTTGAAGGTTCATGATTGCCCTCTGCCATGTAAGTGGTAATCATTCGAGGAATAGATGATAAAACAGTCTGTTCTGAATCATCGCTGTGTGAGTCAGTATCTTTCCCGGGGCTATTTACGGGAGTCAATACTGGAAAGTTGGACTCTCCAAGGAAGTCCTCTGTGATCTCCGGATTACCACTTGGATGAGAAGAAGAAAAGACCCTGGCCAAGGCTCCGGTCCTGGATCGGGTGCCGAGATAAACTCCATCTTCAGAATCTGATATAGCATCAGACCGTATGCTACCCCCAATATTTCTGGAGGTCATGTTGACAGAAGCATAAAGAGGTTCATCTTCATCCAATATTGGTTCATATTGAATCCGTTCGAAAACAGATTGTCTTTTTGGTGAACAACAACACTGAATCACAACTCGAGGTTGGAAGTTGCAACCATGCTTTTCATGGCAAATATGAGCAATGTCATGGCCAGATGGAGTATCGATTCTCCGTTTATTTTTCAAATACTCCCGGAGATCTGTAGGAACAGATTGGGAAGTACTTGAAGATAGTTTCTGTGTAGAAACTTGTCTTTTGTTCTTCTGTCTTCTCGGTTCTTGAGTGTATAAAGACTGATTAATTTGAGCCACATAGTTCTTGGCATATTCTGCATCAGGGTCTAATATACTTGTCTCAGTGGATCCGAGACGATTCTGATTAAGCTTGTTACGAAGATCCGTAGGAGATATGACTTTGGTATCATTCTTGGATACTTGTAATTTGCCTTTCTCAGATCGAGAAATTTTGAGAGAAGGAAGATGGGTATTATTCCGACTAGGAGTCGATAATAATCCATCTTTAGAGAAATTAGCCAAAAGGCGTTTTCCTTTGTTTGATCTAGTAAGAGTACTAGTCAAATTAACTCCAGAGGTAAAGACCTTAGGAGTAGAGGAGTTGACTAAAGAGTCTTTCTCCTTGGTTGGTATAAGATGTGCAAGTTGTGGGGGAATCATTTGTATGTTCTGTGGAAGAGAACCCCCAGCCTGACTTTGGGAAACAGTCAGAGGACTGTATCTGTTAGCATACGCTGACTTCAGTTTGGACTTCTGGTCATACGTTGCCTTTTTATGAGCATACGCTGGCTTTGGCTTAGCGTACGCTGCCTGATGTTGGCTTTTGTACGCTGCCTTTGCCGTACGCTGCCCTTTGACTGCCATACGCGCAGAGTCATTAATGGCTAAAGAGCCGACTGCTGTCGTAAGAGTAGAGGGAGAAGAGACTTTGACATGTCCAGAGATGGTTTTTCTTGGACACGCTGACTTGGTTAAAGAATCCACTTTGTCAGCGTGACTAGGAAAAGCCACTGTTGCCGTGTCAGAGAAGCCAAAGTGTGCTTCGTTGAAGTTGAAGACGTGTTCTTGTCAGCATGAGAAGTGACAGAAACGTCTTGGGCTGTTGAAGAAGACTTAGGGACATAGACAGAGTGTCCCTTCTTCTTGACAGGAAAAACGGAGGAAGCAGTTCGGCCCTCCTTCGCCTTGAGCATTTCTTCGTAAGCAGATTGGTAGAATTGTACGACCATCGTCTTCTTCGTCGAGCCGATCGACGAAGTATCGCATTGAGTTGTTGCTATCTCGTTGGAGGAGACAGCTTTCCCCAGCAGAGTCGCCAATTTATTTTCCATAAATAAATTTACTTTATTTATTTTGTATCTGAGAAAATTACAACTGTAGGAATCTAATCTAGAAGACGATTACTTTATCCCTTGGACGATGCGATGAAGAAAACTCGAACTTTGAAGAACTTGGACAGCAACTGGGCAATCTCTCTGTTCTCTCTGAAATTGACTGTGTGTCTGATGAAGATGAAGAAACTCTCTTTTATAGAGTTCTGGATAACTGTTCTGAAGCATACGCTCAGTCAGTTACTTGACGTGTGCATAACTGCAGGGACGTGTGGCGAATTCTGGTGAAGATACGTTGGAGTACGGTTGAGAGTAGTGGAATATATCTAGGAGAGATTGGTGGCATGGATGCCACGTTGCATAACTTCTGAATAACTGAGTAACTGAGTACAGGACACGTGAGAACGTGTGTTGACTGTACATTGAAAGACATCATGGATGTCTTTGCTGTGATACGCTGTCTTTGAAGAGGAGTCATACGCTAGCTTTTGAAGGCACATGTCTTGCATACGCTGACTTGGATCATATAAAGCTGATACGCTCACTTGATTGGGAAGGAGTCGTATGGGGTCCATACGCTCACTTGGCTGGG